>JAMRYI010000295.1:0-189973 GCA_029231635.1 Ditylenchus weischeri | reverse complement strand
AATTAAAAATCAGTTTTTCGGCGACAACTTTTTCGTCGACAAAATTAAGTCTTTCGGCGATAATAATAAGTTTTCCTGTATTTAATTTTGGCCATAAAACACTGAAAAATGGCCATAAAATATTCAATATAAATATAATATATAAACCGTATTTCCTCTAATAGTAGGCCCGGGCCTTATACTTTTCATTGATGCTCTAGGGGACTACTATTAGAGGGGTGTTTGTGTTTTTCGATCTTTCGCCAACGAAAATTCGTCCATAAAGATCCTTGCCTGGTTGATTTCGATTTTTTAATCGGAATAATACAATGATGCATCAAATATCTATTTACAAAACGAGAAATGTTCACACACAACACAAACAAAATCAAATTTCAATATAGGGATTCGTCGCTTAAATATCCGTTTTCTCCGTCTTCTTTGCAAATTCAAAAAAAAGTTTTTTCTGGGGTTGGGTGATGGTTTTTAACCGGTTTTTTGATTGGTCATTTGATATTCTTAACTGGCAAGTAAATTATGGTTAAAAATGCCACAGTTGATTCCTTCAAAAACATACTTCCGACTCCTATTATACAGTCAACTGTCATTATACAGTCAACTCTCACTTTACAGTCAACTTTCGCTAGACACTCAACTCCCAAACTTCAAAAACGTTTGATGTTGATTTGTTTAAGTTTGATGAAAATTGTTATTGTTTATTGATTAATTGATTTGTGATCTTTTAATAGGTTAATTAACCCGATATTTAATGACAGTTCAATAAACCAACCATAGCTTTTTCACATTTTTGCAAGGTGTAGGTAATTTGACCCTCTAGGGAGCCTTATATTAGAGGGCCTTATATTTTCAATCAACATCTAGGGGCCTACTATTAGAGAAAATACGGCATATAATGATATTTAATATAAAATAAACTCGAGCTGGCCATAAAGTACTGAATTTTGGCCATAAACTTTGAATTCTGGCCATAAACTCGGGTTGGCTCTAGGTAAATTGAATTCCATCAGCATTTTCGCTGTGTTATATTCTTGTCCTACACTTTTCGTCCTTGTAAATTTGCATGTCTTCCGCATCAACATTAGAATTTTTTGTGTTTAGAATTGTCAAGCTCAGAGAATGACAATGAAGTTCACCGTGGTGCCAGCTCTCCTGATGCTTTTTTTCAGTGGTCGCTTGCGCTTTTGAACCTGGATTCGCCATTCAAAGTGAGTGTTTGTGATTGACCGGTGATTTATGTTCTAAATAGATCTATTTTTCAGCTTGCTACCAATATGTGCTTTACGCTCCGATTGTATTGATTCCAGTGCTTTACATCTTTGAGGTAAGTTTATTCGGTGCTTTGCTAATAATCCGTTTCAATTACAGGCGATTGCTTCAACTATCCTAATGGCCGTGGCTATCATCATGTATTCAGACATTGCGTTTCCGTTGATCAGTAATTGGTTTAGTGACAACCTTATTCTATTAACCCATTCTGTATTCCAGTGTACTCCTTCGAAAAGATCTTTAACCGAATTGACCTCCAGCAGAAGCAGAAGTAATGAAAATGGAGTATTGTTTCATATAATTTATGGCCGAAATTCAGTATTTTATGGCCAATTTATAATATTATCCTTTAAAATCCCTGGCGTACCTGGTAACGCGCATTTGAAATGCAAGAATTGTTGCATCGGGCGCGAGAATGCCCCTTTGAGCATATCTTAGCTAAAAATAAATATATCATCGTGTTACTATTTACTTTGCATGCTTTTCTGAATACGAATTAAAAAAACGTAAATCCATGTCAAAGAAGTGGAAAAAAACTTGAATAGTGCCGAAAATGCTTGAAAAAGTACTTGAAAATCTTGGCATTTTGTAAGTTTTAAAGTGGTAAGGAATTCAAATTTTGACGGGCAGTGTAATGTGTGTTTTTCAAATGTAGCTTTATGAGGCATATTTTGCTGACGATACGGTATTATACGGTACGGTATTGCAATATTAGACAAACATGCGTGGCAATAAAAATTCCATTAGCGAAATCTCGCAAAGATTGCCAAGTTTTTTCAAAAATAACGTGAAAATTGAGGTGATGCAAGACCCTTAAAAAAGATTGATGTTTTTTTCATGGTTCATCAATTTTCAGTGAATTTTAGAAAAAATTTAGAAAATTTTAAAGGAGGTAAACTTTATATACAGGGTCACAGGTTCTAATCCCTTTGGGTGCACACCCTATTTTATTCTACTTTTTAGCTAGTTCACTGTCTACTAGGACCAAAAACTTTCGAGCAATCGATTGCAACTATTTCCAGCACTGCTTTACTGTCAGCAAATGCCCTAACTTTGAGATTTCAAGCAAATGACCATCAACATGAAAGGAAACTAGCTAAAGTGATGCTACTTAGTTTTATATCGCCTCTACCTCTACCAATGTCATTTGTTTCTCAACGCGTTTTTAACTTTCTAGAGTCAGAATTTCAGGAGAAATCATTTAAAAAACATCCACCCCAAATTTATCTCAGAAAAGTGGGTAGCTAGTAAAGGTTCGACCAAGGAAGAAATGAGTATTTTTGATGTGTAGGGTTTTGGTGTTATTTAGAAACTGACGTTTTTTGCATTTTTAATTTACATGATTATCAATAACCATACGCTGAAAATGATAGCGAGAAGCAGGGCTACATTTTGAGTATAAGGTTGTAAATTAAAATTGCAAAAAACATAAGTTCCAAAATAATACTGAAGAGTTCTCAGACAGCCCTAGGTAGGATGACAAGGAATGGGCATTGTTGAATGTTTTTCGAATTTTAACCATGACTCAAGCCTACTTTTTCTCTGTATGACAGCTCAAATGAAAACCTAGAGTCTACGTTGCAGTATATGAAACGCATGACTTGTAGAAAAAAGTCAGAAAATTTTAATCAAACCAGTAAAAGAAAAATCCCAAAAAACATCGATTTTCGGGAATTTCAGCCATTTGAGCCTGTAAGTAAACTCCAATAGATATGAAACCCTGCGCTGATGATCTTGTTGGATTGCCAGAGTGTGAGGATGATTTTGACACCAAACTTATAAATAAAAGATTAAGAAAAATAAGGTTAAGTAACTTAGCACGGCTTTTCAAAACGCCTGAAAATTTTCCTTTTAGCTTTTCAAGCAAATCTTGCCGGGAATTAAAAAACTCCTCAAATTTGACTGGAAAGACGTTTTTATACATAAAATGGCTTCTAGTTTTCTAAATTCTGTGTTTTGAAAATTTGATCTGTATTTTTTGAAAGAGGAGATCCTCAGCTTTGTTCTGTTGTATAGGGGGGAAACGGTAAATTCGCCAACATGTAAATTCGCCAACAGGTAAATTTGCCAACAAATCTTAATTTTTTTCCTTTTTTTTTGTTAAAAATCTGTACAAAAAAGCATCCGTTTATAGTTATTATTTTTTACAAATCAGTTTTCACTTTAGTGCCCCATAGGTATGAGGCAGAAAGGCGGCATCCTTTGAAGATGGAAAACTTGGTCCCGAGTACTAGTATTATGCGCCTAGTTTTTTCTGGGCTACTAATATTTGTTATTTTTGTCCAAAATTCTGCGCTACTTTTTATTACTTATTTTTCTCAGATCAATGGCTAAATACAGGCTGCTGAAGTCAGAGAAGAACAAGGAGATACTAAAAGACAATGATGTCCATCTCTACTGGAAAATAATGTCAAGAGGCGAGCGAACTTATTGGTGTTGTGTGTTGAAGGAAGCCGGGGCTGATGGAGTCAAAGAGTCAAAATGCCGTGGTAAAATTTAAAGTACTTAAGTCATTTGACTATATTGCTATCTTTTTTTTTACAGGAAAAACGGTCACTTTCAATGGGGATATTTCAACGAGTGCTGCTCACAATCACTTGCCCGACTGGAATCGCGTTGAGTTGAAGCGTCTGCAAGAAATAGTTCAAGGAAAGGCAATCGAGTGCAAAGACCTGCCGAGAAAAATTATTGGTTGTGATTAATTTTCAGGGTCTGGCGTTCACATCTCACTTTCTTTTTTTGTTTTCAGATTCCGAATTCGTTCAAAATGGCTGGAAATGAAGAGTTTCTGAAGTATGATGGCTGGAATGGAGAAGAGCGCGTTTTAATATTCTCATCGAACAAGTGCCTGGACTATTTGTAGAAAGTTCCAAAATGGCGATGTGATGGCACTTTCGAAGTCGTTCCTTTGCTCTTTGATCAGCTGTGGATTCTCTATGTGCGTCTATCCCACACGTATGTTCCAGTTGTGTTCACCTTGCTCAACCGTCAATTGGAGTCAAGCTATGAATTCATGCTTAGAAGACTGCTGGAGATTCGACCGAAACTTAGCCCAGCAAGCATAGCGTCAATAGTAAGTTTATTAAAATTAATTTTTTATGCTTGTTGCAAATTATTTTACAGAGCTTTTTGCTTACGTTGAAAGGAACCACGTCCGCCGTCCAAATGGGAATGACGCAATTTATCCGGCTTCCTTGTGGAACATGCACGACCGCACGAGAAATGGCCTGCCGCGAACAAATAATGGAGTTTAAAATTGGAATAGTCAATTCAACAGGTACTTCCGCCATCATGATCCTGCGTTAGCCGAAGTGATATTCAAGCTGCAGATCGACGAAGAAAAGACAAGGCAGAACATAGAAACATGATCTATCTATCATTTTTACCTTGTACTCTTTCAAATATCTTTCGCTTTTAGTCGAACACGCAATCCGTTGTCTAGAATAACTGGTGGGGTAAGGTCTCAGAAAGCAATCTTCTCCGACAATCAAATTCGGCAGCTGGTGGTCAACTATCGAAATGGAACAGGTCTGCCCCGAATGGAATTTTCGGTCTCGATTGCTGCTCATCTTGAAAAATACCAGGGTCATTAAAATGTGGTGTTAGATCTTATTGTTGTTGTTATTTGTCTTTGGAATTTCAATAAATAAAGGGTATTATACATGCGGTTATTGTCGCTATACGCTTGTTTAGTTTTGGTAAAGGCTGAAAGGGGTACAGGACGTTTGACCACCCACCAAATTGACCGCCACCATATTTAGATCGATTTTTAGAATGATTTTTTTGATTTTTTTTAAATAGGATGCCCTTTCGCTATAAATGTTGTGTGCCTGACTGAATCGGGTGATCAAAGGGCGGCGGTTTAACCAGGGTGGTGGTTTATCGGGGTAACGCTTTATCAGGTTCCACTGTACTACAGAAAATATATATTTCGAGATATTCATACTCCAAAAATAGCTACTCCGAAAAAAGACAAATCCATCAAATTTATATATAGTGTATACATAAAACTACATAAACATCAGACACAGTCAGTGGGCAGTAATAATAATAACCATCATTTGGCACCAAAACCGGTTGAAATAGTGGCGCAAAGTGATTTGGCACAATGTGATTGTGGCGCAAATCGAATTGTTGCAAAGTGATTTGGCGCACTCTCCTGCCCGAAAAGGGCGAACGACTTACGTAAGGCGTTTGGTCCTTTTGGACATTTTTCCCGAAAGGGCCAAACGCCCCAACGCCGTTGAATTATCCGCTTTTGAATGTTCAGTAGTTGAATTTTCTCTGTTGAATTATCTGGTTTTTGAGTTCTCCGGTTGTCGAATAAACCCCGGATAATATTTTTTTGCCCATAGAATACTCAAATTTGCCCATATAATACTCAATTTTGCCCATAGAATATAAACCCCCCGCCGACAGAAAAGTGTTTTCCTCGAAATCAAGAGTTCAACCCCACCTCTGTACAACTTCGATTTTTCAATTTTCATACAAATTTTTTATTATTTGCTCATTCGACGTGAAATCAAAAAGTAGACACAAGTCGTAAATATCAGATTTTCAAGTTTCCCTATAAAAGTTTGAGCACAGAGCAGAGGTCAGACTAAAGTCAAGACTTCACGTCAAATATAAAGAAAAAATAAGGAAAATAATTTTCTTGAATGAAAAATGCGAAAAGTTGCATTTTTAAGACGTTTTATGTAGCAAACGAAAGCTGAAAAGCTCCTCTTTCATATTAATTAGATGAATTTTTTAAAAGATAAAATTTTGAAAACTAGAAGCCATATGAAGTACGGAACTCGGTTTTCTAGTCAAATATGAAGCGTTTATCAGTTTACTGCAAAATTGATTTAAATTTTTTATAAGTTTACCACCTACTGCCCATTTTTGACCACTCTGAAAGGCCGTGCGACTGTAAAAATTTAGGCTAAAATTGATTTCTACCGTCAAAGGTTCAAAAATCCCGTCAAATTCGTAATTTATCCTGTCAAATCGTAAAAACTTTTTGTCTTGAAAACTTCTTAAACTTTTTGTTTTAATTTTTGTAATTTTTATACCAGCATGTAGCCCTGAATCTCTCCTTTCTAACAAGCTATGAACTGACCTAAACAAATGTAAAAATTTGCAGAATAGTGTCTTTGAATTAAATGGATTAAATATTCACAAAAAGTTGCTCCACTCAAAAACTTTTTCTACAACTCTTAAAAATCTTATTAGGTTGATTTATAGCTCGTAAGAAAGGAGAGATTCAGGGCTACATGCTGGTATAAAAGTCTTAAAAACATTAAAACTTTTTGAAAAAAACAGAATTTCCAAATTTAACGGGATAAATTACTAATTTGACGATATTTTTGAACCTTTTGACGGTGGAAAGTAACCACAGCCACAAATTTAATGGTGGAATCCAGTAATTTGCTGGTGAAATTCACACTTTTGAGGGCGTGATTCGATTTAAGCAAAAATAAAATACCATATTTTTCAGTTATGTTAGACCATTGTAATCCAATTGCTTCCTGAGCTCTATCAGGAACACAGAGAATAAATTCCAGTGGAAAACGACTAAATGGCCACTGGCCAACCAGTAACTTCTATTCCTATCACGACCTATTTTTAACGTAGCTGTCTTTAGCACAGTTTAAAGTACCATAAATTCGGCTTGGTCTAAATATACCATCACCGAAAAACTTATCCATCTATTGCTTAAAAATTTTTATAAAATTTTATTTCAAAATTCACCATGATTTAATTTAACCGAATTTTTGATTGAAACTCTTCCGGATCGATCATACACATGCATAGTGATTAAGTTTCCTTAGCATATTTTCTCTAATAGAGCGCCATGGAGCTCTATTTTTCAACTTTCAAAATTTTTGACTTTGCGTTAAAAATGCAATAAAAACGTGGTTATCCGCCTAAGGATTGTTGCTCTAATATTGAGTGCTGCTCTATTAGAGAGAATGCGGTATAAGGTGATAACTATCCACGGTAAAGTTGGCCATGGCCTGTATACTATTTGGTGGACCGTGGTTTCTACTTGTTAGGCTCCGCATCCTATAAAAAAAGTTTTATGGTTCGAATTCAAGACTGCCCTACAACTGGATACAACGACTGGATACACTTTTTCATACCTGGTCTCTGCTTAGGTGCAGGACTGACTCAAAGATGCATTTATTACTTTTTGTAGTTTGGAAGACATGTTTGAGCCTGTTCGAACGTACGCTGGCCTAAGCGTAAGCACAAGCCTAAAAGCCATATACTGTAAAATTTCTAATAATATACCCCCTCGACTTTGAGCAGTTATATCTCAGCTTAGAGCAAACATTCGGCAGACCTGTTTACTGCTATTCACACAGCAAAAATTTACAGTGGTAGAGAAGGGAATCCATACAGCCAAAATGCCAAAAAATTTTGTATCTGGATTGTCCGACCCGAACCCCGGAAAAACCGAACCATTCTTCCTTCAAACCCTGATTAAAATATTTTGTTGCCAATCGGGATCAAACTCTCATCATGAAACTTGGGTTGTCGAGCAGCCTACCCTCTACACCACCACGACTCATTGGAGAGGCAGGCGAATTTCGTCATCGGTAAAATTTTTGTCTCTGTTTAGAGATACCGTTTTGAAGTTAGAGAAGCAATTTTTCAATTATTTGCCCAGCTTTGTGAAAAAGTGCCCAGTTTTTCGGAAATGTGCCCAGTTTTGTGAAAAGTGCTCAGTTTTCGGAAATTTGCAAAAGAATAACAGGTAGCATTCTGGTTTGATTTACGACCTTACCAGCTTTAATCTTGCAGCATGTTTCTATCGGTTGCTTTTTCTTCTTCTCAATCAGGGTTAAATACTTAAACGTCGTGCTCTAAAGAGTTATCATGTCTAACGTTTTCAAAACCCTACTTATTTTGGCTTGTTTGGCCGACGTCTAGGCGTGACTTGGTTCGCTGATTTCGAATCTGACACAGGGTTGTGCATGGGCCCACTTTTTCACGGCCCGGAGCTTAATTTTTTCTTTGGGCTCGGGCCGTATAGTCAGTATAGTCAACTGTAGGTGCAATTCCAAACATATTGAAAAAATAAAGCAAGAAAAGAAGTGTGGCTAACTTTAATATTTAACATCACTCGAATGTAATATCCTTATTTTTCAATGACTTTCTAACAGAAACAGAGAAAATTGATTCCGCAAATAAACTTTTTAGACTCTTTTTCATTGATTGACGAATGACTGTAACTAATTTCACCCGTCAAATTATTGATTTACCCCGTCAAGTCGCAAAAAATTTTTTCAAGTAATTTTACCGTCTTCTTTTTATTTATTATTTAATTTTTTACTGAAATGTAGACGTGGATCTTAGTTTTCTAACAAGCCATCAACTGACTTTATGAAATTTTAAAAAAGATGCAGAAAAAGGATTTGTATAAATTTGTATAAAGATTTGTATTTTTTGAAAACTTTGCTCTATATAGATATTTTTTCTGCAACTGCTGCTACCCGGGATCGAACCCTCAATGTGAAACTTGGGTTGTCGATCAGCATACCCACTACACCACCACGACTCACTGGACAAATTTCGTCATGGCAAAATGTTAGAGACACCATTTTCATGTTAGAGAAGTTTTGAAGTTAGAGAAGCAGACACGGTGTTAGCGGACATTTCTTGTCGGATTACTACTAGTATGCTTTGGAAAGAGACTGCGAACTTATCCAAATCGGAGGTTTGCTGGACCAAAAAGGGTATGTCAGAAAACCAGTATCAATTATTTTTTATAAAATAAGCTTTAACTTTCGGGTTTAGCTACGCTTTCGGCCTGGCTAAAGGTTAGGCTCAGACCGTTTTAGACAGACCTAAGCCATTAGTCACAACTTCCATACGCTGGCCTACCCCTAAGCCTAAGGGCTAAGCCTAAACTTGTTGTTCCAAAGGGTAGTTTCAACGATTTTTAGAAGGTCTGATTTTAGGGGGTAGTATTCTATATTAGCGCCGACAAATCTTATTAATAAGGACAGATCACATCCCTGGGGTAAAGGTGAAGTGCTCAGGGGCTTGTTGTATTCACGAAAAAAAACAACTTTTAGGTTTTTGGAAAAGGTTAACTAACTAAAAAATAACAATAGAATTTTAATTCTATGGATATTATCTGACTAACTGTATAAAAGATAGACTCACTGTTGAATCTGGCTGTTACGCTTCTCCGATCCTCTTGAGCTCCGACACCGTTCACATCCAATAAATTCATTCCAGTGCACATGCTAATCTTGTTGCAAATCATAGCAGGGTCCAGGCCAGTTTTCACAAGGCAAAGCTATAATTTCAATAATATATTCGATCCCACCTAGCAAATTTTGAGCCAAATTCCCTTCCCCAAATCCTGCCCGATTATTTCCCAGAATCCCGATTTCGATCCCGAAGTCGTTTTCATAATTGCTTTTCATCTCAATTTCATTGATAAGAACTCGCAATTGGTCATTTAATCTTAGGAGTGGCAATAGAATAAAATTGAAATGCAAATTTTTAAATTGAAACAAACACTAGAGCTGTGAAATGGGAATTATTTTGGTGTCAGTGAAGTTCTTTACTGAATGAATATTAGATATTGACCAAAGAACAATTACTGTTACATAAATATTGACAATATTTCTATTTTCTCTATTTTCCGGAAAATTTCTAATTTTCCGGAAAATTTCACACCTCCAACAAACACTGAACTTTCAAGCGCAATTTCAAATAAACATTATTCCTGACTAGGCAACATTATCGAATAAAAATTCATAAAAAGACGAAATTGCGCATCTATTCCTGCTGATGGCGCTACAAAATTGTCTTCAAAAGCGCACCAGAAGTGCATGACGAGGATTGTCATTTATAAATAAATAGCCAATACTGTTTTGGTCAACATTTTTTGCAAACGTATTAACACGGGAAAGGCCGACCGGGACAACGGTTCACCTGGGGGGTTTTCGACCTGCTGAACACGAATTTCCCACTTTCAGCAATTTTTAGATATCAAAATCTCCTCAAATGACCCCATTTAGTTTTTGTGTCCCATTTTGGACACCATTTTTTACTTTCCTATGGATTGTGTCATTTTTGTTGGGAGCACACGCTCATCTTATGCTCATTAGAAAGCTCTGTTTCTGCGCTTTTCAACGCGCTATCATGCGCCACATATAGCTAAATATATGGCCACTAAAATGCGAAAGAAGCCGGGGACAGCGTTTTCAAAAATCGACCTTCCGACGAAAATATGGGTCTATTTTCCACCAGAAACCTGTAACCGTGAAAAAAAGAGCAGATTTGGAATTAGCGCTAAAAACTGCGTCGGATAGTAATTTTTTGCACCATTTTTGTCTTAGAAAATATCGGGATATTAACGCCTAAACAGCAGGAGAAATATAACAATGAAGTATAATTTATATTTTTTCAATATAATTTATACAAATACATAGCACAACATCAAACGTTAGGCAAAGAACATTCTTGACAAAGAAGATTGTTACGTTTAGAAGCCAGTGTTGGACACACTGTCTTGCCATATGCTTCACATTGATGGCGGATGTTGACCTTTTGGTTTGTGGGGCACTGCGCACATCTGCCGATGACACTAGGCTCCACGGATTTTGCTTGGCTCCGAGTCAAATGTTGTGTCGCAGGGGGAGCTGACACTTTTCTCGCAGGTGAAGTGCTCTTGCAGTCCTTGCAGTAGACTACTTGGTTGGCATCGTTGAGGAAACGTGCCTGCCACATTTCTGAAAAGATTTATTTATTGTAAACGAGATTATTGCTATATAAAACCTGGCAGTCCTTCTCGTCCCGACTACGCTCCTTGCATATTGGGCAGCGAGTAGATCTCCTTGGGCTTTCTTTGCAAGATCGGCCTCCATCTTTGCTATCTCGCAGTATTTAGCAGTAAGACAGTTGTCGGAACGGGAACGGAGGTTTATCTGTGGTTCCATCAGCTGCTTGCTTGGACAGGAAGTTCCTCCTCGTTCCCGTGTTTGCTTTGACCGTGAGTGTGCAAAAATTAACCTCTCTAATTGGTGCCAATTTATCGCCCTTTTTCCGCTTAAGCTTGCTGTCAAATCGAATTGCGCGGATGAGGATTTTGTACCGATTTCGGGAGTAAGTGAGGTGAGCGATAAGCGAGCCAGACCCAGCAGCAAATATTGAGTCGACAGAAACTCCTTGGAAACCGCTTATACCAAGGTTCAGCCACAATCCAAAAAGCTATACAATAAAAATTTGAAAAAACCTAAAAAAGGGCATTATAACATACTGCTTTCATCTCGTTTTCATTTGTAGGATTAAGTGGAGGAGGTTCGCCTGAACCTTCGCGCTCAAACTTCTTTCTTAGAACGTCAAACTCCTCATTGATGTGCTTCACAATACTAAAGAATTGTTTATAATATTTTACTTGAAAATTTAGACTCACATTTTGATAATCCCCACAGAAATAAAACAGCCAAATAGATCTGACTCGGAGTCAGGATCTTTGGGCTCTTCAGGCAAGGGATTGTAGGGCGTAAATGTCTCAACTCTAGGTGGTGGATCGGCTGTCCAGGTTCCTGCTGTCGATTCATATCGCTCTCGACGACAGGCGGATTGCAAGTCCGGCAATGGAGATTCGTCGTCCTCAAAGTCAGAGACATCATCATCATATTCAGCTTCAGCATCACTTTGCTCATTGTCACTTGAGCCAGAAAACTCAAAATCAGTCATGGCAATTAGCTAAAACAAAATATACACAAGCCTAAAAAAATAAAAGTAAATAAAACTAAACTGCGTGGGAAACAAGTGATTTTTTATCTTATATTATCATCACGAAATCTCTTATCTGCTGTTTAGGCGTTAATATCCCGATATTTTCTGAGACAAAAATGGTGCAAAAAATTACTATCCGACGCAGTTTTTAGCGCTAATTCCGAATCTGCTCTTTTTTTCATGGTTACAGGTTTCTGGTGGAAAATAGACCCATATTTTCGTCGGAAGGTCGATTTTTGAAAACGCTGTCCCCGGCTTCTTTTGCATTTTAGTGGCCATATATTTAGCTATATGTGGCGCATGATAGCGCGTTGAAAAGCGCAGAAACAGAGCTTTCTAATGAGCATAAGATGAGCGTGTGCTCCCAACAAAAATGACACAATCCATAGGAAAGTAAAAAATGGTGTCCAAAATGGGACACAAAAACTAAATGGGGGTCATTTGAGGAGATTTTGATATCTAAAAATTGCTGAAAGTGGGAAATTCGTGTTCAGCAGGTCGAAAACCCCCCAGGTGAACCGTTGTCCCGGTCGGCCTTTCCCGTGTTAATAAAAAACAAACGATTTCCTGCGCCACCCACATACTAAGACACAAATCACTCGAAAGTGACTCTGGATGTATAAAAACATGTGCATATTAGAGTTTCCATAAGCGGTAAGCCCCAGAAAGTGAAAACCTGCTCGAAATCTATTATTTTACAAAGATATTGCTTAAAAGAGTCTGAATTTGGTCAAAATACCTTAAAAAACCATCTACCCCCAAGGAGTGGGAGGCAAATATTTCGGCGAAATTCAATTTTTTTATTCAAAAAGTGTTTAAATTTTTTTCTTTCATCTTGTAGAGCGGAAAAAATGAGTTTTGGAGGTAATTTTGGGTCACCTTTTCAGAAAATCTGAATACAGGGGGAGGAACTAAAGAAGTGCCGGCAGTTTGAAGGTAATCACTGGATCAGATTACAGGGTACAGGGTGAGTTTTCTAAGGATCATTTGGCAGCAAGGTTAGCGAATGCTCAACGCGGGATTGCATGAAAGGCGGTTCAAAGTTTTCGAGGACAGAATAAAATGGACAGCAGCAGGGAATCATATAGCTTCTTCTACGCTTTTATTTTTCGTTCTTTTAGACTGCGGAATTACTGTGTGTTACGATGGGAACAGAACCATCTTATCCACTGCTTCAAGAAACACGGACGACGGATGACTGATGCTTGAGGATGCAATAGCTTGTCTGGATATGGAGCGGAAACAGGCCGATGAAATCAATGCAGAGCAGGATGAAAAAAACGGATAGTAAATGAATGAAGGTAAGAGTATATACCGCAGAATTTTTATAATCCTTTTTATCATTACTTTTATAAATTATTTAAGCAGCTCTTTTTTGTGAATGATAGCCCACATTTCATAATAGCATACAAGGGGAAAATATTGGAGGTTATTGAAAGCAGGTCAAATTTTCGAGATACGAGACTATCGGATGGAATTTTTCGAGATCTCGGTCGAGAAACGAGAAAATAAATTTTATTCATAAATAGTTGTGCTGAATGGTTTTCAATGGTTTTTTTTGGATTTATATGCATTCGCATCTATGGAAAAAAACCAACCAAATTAATGACAGCCTTGTTGGGGAAATAGAAAGAACGCTACTCGGTTATACCCCAACTACCCCCCCAAAATCGGACCTACTCGGTTATACGCCAACCCCACCCCAAAAAAATCAACTTTTTAGGAGGGGTCAAAAATCATTTTAGTAATAATTTTGTTATAAAGACAGAAAAGTATTTTTAAAAGGGAAAAAGGGCTGTATTGGGAGGGGAAGGGAATAATACAGGGGCCACTTTTTTTGGCTGCTTTACAATGTTTTTCAACTCGGGCCGTGGCAAAAATAGACTCTATATGCATTTTATGCTTCTCGGAATCATGTCTAAGGTAAGTGAGTGCGCGCACCTCTAACTCTCAAGCCCCCTGCGCCCTGAAGGGGGTTTGGGGGCTTGAATTTGAGATGCGCACACCCACATACCTTAGACACAAATCACTCGAAAGTGACTCTGGATGCATAAAAAGACATGCATACCAGAGTTATTTATGCGGTAGGCCCCAGTATTCAAAACCATGTTCAACATCTTGTTTATTTTTTATTTCAAAAGGCACCTAAAAAAGTGGCACCTATATAATTCCCTTCCCCTCCCAATACAGCCCTTCTTCCCTTTTAAAAATACTTTTCTGGTCTTTTTATGGCAAAATGATTTTTGACCGCTTCTAAAAAAGTTGATTGGGGGGGGTGACTTTTTATGACCGAGTAGGTCCGATTTTGGAGGGGGCTGTTTATTCCCTGGTAGGATTTTTGGGGTAACTGAGTAGCGCCGAATTATTTTTATAGTCAACTACGGCTTTTAGCAAATTACATAAAGAATGGCCAAACTAGCTAAATGTAGAGTGTTGGAGAAGTCATTGTGGGAGCAGAAGTGAAAGAATAACGGAATAGGTCTAAATCTTGACAAGATATATACTCAAGCATTATTGTCAAATGCAGACACAAGTTGTTCGATGGTTTCTCCGACAGAAAAAAAAGAATGTGAACTACATACTCTACAGCAAAACAAGAGAAAATATTTATTCGTCTCAAAGCCCTCTGGCTTTCTATCATTCCTTGTTGTGTAATATGGGTAGGGGAATGAGACCTCTGTTAAACACTTTTGTATGTACCATCACGTCTTTTCGATTTATATCGCAAGCCTAATCCTGTTTGTCTTCTCTGGTTGGGCTTTTGAATAAACGGAAGTATTGAAAATGTTCCCTTTTCGTTGAAGGGATTCGCTTTTAATTTGATTGTGAATTCACCCGCTGATAGTTAACTTTTACAACTTACGGCGCTAGTATAGAATACCCCCCTCCCCCTAAAATCAGACCTTCTAAAAATTGTTGTAACTACTCTTTGGAACAACAAGTTTAGGCTTAGCCCTGTGACAGCTTAGTTATTCCAAAAATATTCAAAAAATTAGTGAGTAAACTAAAATGCTGAAAATAATGTAACAAAAAAGTGTGCTGCATAAATTCGAAATACATATCGGCTGGTAGCAAATGAATGAAGGTAAGGGGTAAGGGTATACACCCCCGAATTTTTATAATCCTTTTTATCATTACTTTTATAAATTATTTAAGCAGCTCTTTTTTGTGAATGATAGCCCACATTTCATAATAGCATACAAGGGGAAAATATTGGAGGTTATTGAAAGCAGGTCAAATTTTCGAGACACGAGACTATCGGATGGAATTTTTCGAGATCTCGGTCGAGAAACGAGAAAATAAATTTTATTCATAAATAGTTGTGCTGAATGGTTTTCAATGGTTTTTTTTGGATTTATATGCATTCGCATCTATGGAAAAAAAGATGCCGTGATTCCCCCTGCTGATTTTTTTTCGAACATTTTCTGCCCTCTTCGGGGACGACAAACATTTTACTCAGATATTAGCACTTTAGCAGCATCTTAGTTTTATTTTGTAGCGCAATTTAAAAGCTACAAAAACCATTTCCCAGAATAGTTTTCAATATTCCCAAATTTTCAGTTGCCTTGTCTCCATCTGATATACTAAAGCCGAAACTCCTGCTTCTGGGCTTTTTTTTTCAATGACACACTGAAAATCTCGCCAGGATCATCTCTTCTTCGAACCTCGTTTTCTAGGGGTGCTGGAGAGGTAATAAAGGGGATTGGGCTGCCTTCTTCTTAGGCTTTTCTGTAAAAAAATGAAGTAAAAATATATAATTTTTATTGGATGCAACTAAAGTACAACAGCAAATTACTGAATTAAATTTCACTTCGATAAACTTTTGGACAGATTTTTGGAACTTCTGATAAAAAATCAACGTTTTTAGAAAAAAGATTATCTAAATCCGAAAAATCGCAATGATTCCTATTATGCCGATCGTTTTCAAAATCCAAATCCCACAACTTTGTGATTGAAGGCAGTCCAGCTGATGGATTATTGAGACCATATGACAGAGTTTTGCAAGTAAGTCCATAACATAATTGCATTGATAAATAGTATTTTGAAAAAGCTAAAAAATTGTCAAAAAACTTGTATTTAAAAAGTTGACTGTGGTCAACCATTTATGAAGTTGACTATAGTTGACTATTTCCATAGTTGGTCAAGTATTTTTGTGACACTTGACAGTTGGATTAACTACAGTTAACTGGTGTAACAAAAGCTTTTGATTTGATTCGCGTAGAGGCGTTTGGCCCCTTTTTTCCCATTTGGGAAAAAGGGGCGAATTTCAAATTTCTCACCTTGGTCCCCCCGGTTGATTTTTTTCAACTTTTTTCGATTTATCAAATTTTTACGCACTTAGGTTTAGGTTTCGGCTTAGGCTCAGGGTAGGCCAGGCGGACTCAAATGGTTTAAACATAGTTTTTAAACTTTTGAAAATCGAATGAGGGTTTTGAGGGCTTTTGAAAAAAAAATAGTTTAAAAAAATAGTTAAAAGCTGGGTGAGCCCTTGGCCCGGACATGTCAACTCCCGGGCTTCCTTTTTTTTAGCAGCGCATAGCCGTTAGGCTTAGGCTTAGCCATTAGGCTTAGCCTGAAAGGCCTCCATCCCTTATAATAAGGCGTTTGGCCCCTTTTTCCCCAAATGGGAAAAAGGGGCCAAAAGGCTACGCGTATTTTTGTAGCTGATAGTTGGATTAACTACAGTTAACTACCTGGTGTAACAAAACTTCCCGGACAGCTTTTGACAACTTTTTATCATAAAAATTATCCAAATAACAGGATTTGTAGCCCTGTTATTTCCGCTTTCAAATCCTATATAGAACTTAACTTGATAGTTTACTCACTTTTTTTGTTCACTTTTTTGTTCACCAACTGTTTGGCTGTTTATTTATTTTGGTTTTAAGAATGGGTGATTTGCGACCAGCCATTATTGGGCTTTTTGAACAAGGCCACAAGCAGTCTGAAATTGCCAACACACTCAACATCCCCAAACAGGCAGTTTCCAAGGCAATTGCAAGAATCCAAGAGACAGGAAGCCATGAAGACAGGGCAAGAAGTGGTCGCCCTGCAACAGCCACAACAGAAGAGAACATCCAGTTAATTGCTGACAAAATCTGCTACTGCAATGACCATGAAGCAGGCCACCTCCACAGCCAGTCTGACTCAAAAATGATTCAAAATGCCATGGACAGCTTCCCCAAACGTCTTCGCAAATGCATTGAAGCAAATGGAGGTCATTTCAACGAGTAAATAGAAATGTTTATATACCAATCGAAAGAGGAAGGAAAACGGAGGTCATTTCAGCGAGTAAATAGAAATGTTTACATACCAATCGAAAGAGGAAGGAAAATGGAGCAACCCTATATATTTGGATTTGTTTTGTTCAAAAAATTTTTTTTTAAAAAAATGCCTAAAGTTTGTCCACGAACTTTTGGACCACCAGGTAGTTGAACCCGACAGTAAAGTTTAAACGTAAATTAAAAAAATGGGATAGAGAAGACTTGTCAAAACGATACTTGTCAAAAAGGGAATTTGTCAAGAGCAAATTTGCTTGGTTGAAAATATTTTTACTATCGTATTTCCTCTAATAGTAGGCCCGGGCCTTATATTTTTCACTCATGCTCTAAGGGTGCCTTCTATTAGAAGGGGGCCTTGTTTTTTTCGACCTTTCGGAGCCGACTAAAATGCGTGCATAAAGACCCCTGCCTGGTTAATTTCAAATTATTTAAATCTGAATAATACAATGATCCATCAAATATTTATTTGCAAAAAGAGAAATATTTACACACAAAACAAACAAAATCAGATTTCATTATAAGGATTCGTCGCTTAAATATCCGTTTTCTTCGTCTTCTTTGCAAATTAAAATAAACAGTTTTTTTCTGGGGTTGGCTGATGGTTTTTAACCGGTTTTTAGTGGGTTAATTAACCGGTTTTTGATTGGTCATTTGATATTTTTAACCGGCAAGTAAATTATGGTTAAAAATGCCACAGTTGATTCCTTCAAAAATATTCTTTGGACTCCTATTTCACAGTCAAATGTCAGGCGCTAGTATATAATACCCCCCAAATCAGACCTTCTAAAAATCGTTGAAACTACCCTTTGGAACAACAAGTTTAGACTTAACCCTTAGGCTTAGGGGTAGGCCAGCGTATGGAAGTTGTGACTAATAAGTGTTTTACGCACTTTTTCTGGGGTCTGGAACATATATTTGGGTGCTCTTTACTTAAGTTTTAGAAGGCATAAGTTTTGGTAGGGGGGTATTCTATACTAGGGTCCGATTTTTTAACCATCATCGTGAAGATTCTACATCATGATTTACCGTTTGTCACTTTTCCTTTGATGTAACGGCACTCTTAAGTGACCGTCGTACTTTTTTCGAAAGGTATTTAATTTTGCCCGCTAATTTCTGAAAAATGCCCGCTAAGTTTTTTATTATTTTTCTTTGAATTTTTTAAAACTTTTAACATTATCGAGTAGCCCAAGATTTAGGGGTAAAAATAGGTGTTTGAAAAAAATAGGTGTTGTTTCGTCTTAAACCCTAAATATCTAGATTTCTGAAATCATGCAATGAAGTTTGATAACTCGTTGGAAAGCTGAGATCTTGGGCTACACGATAATGTTAAAAGTTTTTAAACATTCAGAGAAAAAGGTAGAAAAAATGCAAATAAAAAATTAGCGGGCATTTTTCAGAAATTAGCGGTCAGAATTTAATGTTACCCTTTCAGAAATCTAGATATTTAGGGGTTGAGACAAAAAAAACACCTATTTTTTTCAAAGCCCCAAATTTTATCATTTCTGAAATCATTCAATAAAGTTCAATAGCTCGTTGGAAAGCTGAGATCTTGCGCGACACGATAATGTTAAAAATTTTTAAAAATTGACACAAAAATGTAGAGAAAAATGCAATTATAAAATTAGTGGGCATTTTTAAGATAATAGCGGGCAGAATTACAGTCAATCATTACCTCACTTTTTCTCATCAAGTCAACTCTCTGCATTTTCACCAGTCAAATACAGTCACTTTACAGTCAACTCTCACTTTACAGTCAACTCTCACTTTACAGTCAACTCTCACTTTACAGTCAACTCTCACTTTACAGTCAACTCTCACTTTACAGTCAACTCTCACTCACTTTACAGTCAACTCTCACTTTACAGTCAACTCTCACTTTACAGTCAACTCTCACTTTACAGTCAACTCTCACTTTACAGTCAACTCTCACTTTACAGTCAACTCTCACTTTACAGTCAACTCTCACTTTACAGTCAACTCTCACTTTACAGTCAACTCTCACTTTACAGTCAACTCTCACTTTACAGTCAACTCTCACTTTACAGTCAACTCTCAGTTTACAGTCAACTCTCACTTTACAGTCAACTCTCACTTTACAGTCAACTCTCACTTTACAGTCAACTCTCACTTTACAGTCAACTCTCACATTACAGTCAACTCTTTACAGTTTACAGTCAACTCTCAACTTTACAGTCAACTCTCACTTCACAGTCAACTCTCACTTTACAGTCAACTCTCACTTTACAGTCAACTCTCACTTTACAGTCAACTCTCAGTTTACAGTCAACTCTCACTTTACAGTCAACTCTCACTTTACAGTCAACTCTCACTTTACAGTCAACTCTCAGTTTACAGTCAACTCTCACTTTACAGTCAACTCTCACTTTACAGTCAACTCTCACATTACAGTCAACTCTCACTTTACAGTCAACTCTCACATTACAGTCAACTCTCAGTTTACAGTCAACTCTCAATTTACAGTCAACTCTCAATTTACAGTCAACTCTCACTTTACAGTCAACTCTCACTTTACAGTCAACTCTCACTTCACAGTCAACTCCCAAACTTCAAAAACGTTTGATGTTGATTTGTTTAAAGTTGATGAAAATTTTTATTGTTAATTGATAAAATGATTTGTAATCTTTTCAGCCGGTTAATTAACCCGATATTTAATGACAGTTCAAAAGACCAACCCCAGTTTTTTCACAATTTTTGCAAGGTGTAGGTAATTTGACCCTCTAGGGTGACCTAATATTTCAGAATACCGAAAATTATTCTCAAATTTCTAACACTTTTTTTTTGGCTTTCATGTAAAGTGTCTAATAGCATAAACACCAAGCAAGACACATTCTAAATGTTTTTTTCTTTTATTTCCTAAACAGATGATAACAATAGGCAACATTTTCATTATCAATCCTAACAAAGTGCAACTTTTTTTGCAGGCAGTTAATTGGCTAAAAAGAGTGAAGTGCAAATTAATGGCTTATCATCACAAAGCAACAGTTATTACAGCCAAAGTGCATGCACTTTTGGAAGAAAAATCACTGCTTCTTCAAAAAAAAAACAATTTGGCAACAAAAAAGCATGAAAGAGGCGGTGTCTAGATGATTTTTATGATTGCCTGATCATATTGAAACTAATTATCGACGGTGACACAAAATTATATCAGACCAGAACTTGATAGGTCTTATAAATAAAATTGTTTTTGGTCTGTAAAACACAAAATTTTTTTATATATTTAATTTACTTTACTTTTTTTTCAATGTTTCTAAAATGAAAAGATTTTCGTCGCTGAGCCCGACCTAACTTATATTTTTACGTCCGACTCATACTGGTCGGAATCATACTGGTCATAAAAGGCATTCTCATTTTCAGCTTTTCCACTGAAAAAATAGTTTACTTATTTTTTCAGTGAGAAAAATGAGATAACTATTTTTTCAGTGAGAAAATCTTCTCATTTTGGAAACTCATTTTGCAAGATTTTTTCGCCTATATTGTATAAACTCTATAAAGTGCCCTAAAAGCGACAAAATGTATTTAATTTGGAATGCTTTGAAAGCTTGCGAGGAATGCCAAACAAACGAAAAAAAGCCAAATATCTTTAGGAGAGCACCAACAGTTGAAGGTTTTTCTCTAATCGTCCGGATTTTCCAGAAACCTTACAAAAATGATACCATCTTATATACAAATATTCTGCCCCGTTTTGGTCATTGAAGCTGGGCAAAAAAGTCTCTAAATGCATTTTTGATCAAGAGTCTTCTCTCGGAATCATGTCTAAGGTAAGTAAGTGCGCGCATCTCTAACCCATCAAGTTCCCTGCGCTCCTGAAGAAGGATCAAAAGGCTTATTGGTTTGGGGTTTAGTTGCGCCCACCCACGTACCTTAGACACAAATCACTCGAAAGTGACTCTGGATGCATGAAGGAGGCTTAGGGTTGAGATGCCCACACCACAAAAAGGCCGGCCGCTAAATATGATTAAAAAGTTACTGAAATTTTGTTTGGGGTTGCTTCTTTTCAAAAAAGTTTGCTATGTGATGTTATATGACATAGAAGATAAGCATCTACTAAGCCGGCCGCACCCAACCCCAGAAATGTGCAGATCTGACAAAAAAATATTTTCAATTGTGTCAATTATTACTGTACCAAATTTAAATTTTACTATTAGAATCAGAAAAAAATGTTGAAACCACTTCAAAAGGCCACTTCCACTGCATTCAAACAATGGCTGAGTAGGGCAGCTAGCTCTGCTGCCTCCACAGCTTCAATAATATCTGCTGGAGTAGAAGAAGACAATGTATATTTTGTGCGCAATCCACCCAGCTACAGGTACAAGGAGATAGTTGGACAGGTAAACAAATTGAATTTAGAACATGGAGGCCAAATAACGTCACAATTTCGAAACAGATGTTTCTTTTGGTTATTAGTTGCACGCAATACTTTATTTTCTTTTATGAATGTAATGTCTGACGACTTTTTGTTTCGTCTCAACCCCTAAATATCTAGATTGCTGAAATTATGCGATGAAGTTTGATAGCTCGTTGGAAAGCTGAGATTTTGCGCTACACGATAATGTTAAAAGTTTTAAAAAATTCACAGAAAAATGTAGAAAAAATGCAAATAAAAAATTAGCGGGCATTTTCAGAAATTAGCGGGCAGAATTAAATATTACCCCTTTTTTCATCGGCGCTCTGCATTTTCACAACATTGTTTTATAATGAATCGCTTTTTTTATTTTAGTTATATAATCAGTTTTTATTTATATATTTTTTATTCATATTTTCCCAAATAAGTTTCAAAAATTTCTGATGGCTTCTTATTTAAAAAAAAATTGAGGGGAATATGGATGGTCACCACAAAATAAGGCTAAAGTGCTTTATATCGACCCCTTTTGAGAAGTTGACCAGGATTTTATCACTTTAACTGGTCAAACAAGAAGAAGCTCAATTTGATTATCAATGTTCTTTTTTCGTGCCACAGTCAATTAGGTTCAGTATAAAAGCAGAAACTACGTTTACATGTATATAAAGGGTCAGCCCCTGTCCCGAACCATGTACCCCCAAAGGAGGCTTCCTATTGAATTAGGTTGCCTGCCGAAGGCAGGCAGGTATATAAAAATTTTTCCAAAAAAAAATTTCGAAAAAGTACCGTCCGCCACCTAAAAATGTGTTTTTAGCATAATTATGCCCTAATAATGCTACAAAAATGATTAAACATGGGTTTTGGGAGGGGTCGATATAAAGCACTCCGGTCCAAAATAAACTGTAAGAAAAAAAGTTGATATAAGAGATTCATTATAAAAAAATTTGGTGAAATTGCGGGACGGCGATGAAAAAAAAAGATGGCGTGGTGCCCGTAGGATCCGGACAACAGTCATATTGAGGTAAAAGCCCAATGTCGACACAAGAATTGCTTGGGACGGAAATTCGGTAGAGGCACGGAACGCCGAATAATCAGGAGCTAGCCAGGGTTGGACGAAGGTGCCGTTACATCGACAATGGCGTAAAATGTCACATCAGATTTTAATCCTTGATGCATACTGCTTTCTAGATAGTTGCGCAGGAAGGCTGGGACAATTCAATTCATTGTTATGACCTCTGGAAACGCGCATTCAATGACAAAGACTTTTGTTTATGGTGTGCTATTGACAAAGGTTTGTCCCAGCTGAAAAATTTAAAAACTTCTTAAAGTTATAGAAACCGAAATAGTCGTGGGCACATTTAGTCTGGCCTTCCACCGCAAACCTGAGCAACAGTTGTGCCAGTGGTCCATGTACTACGTTAGACCCGAGTACCGCAAATTCTCTGTTGGCAGAAAGCTGTGGGACACGGCTATGGAGGAATTAGGCGATATCAATTCCTATTGTTATGGAGGTGAGTGCAAATTTTATTTGCAATTCGACAGCATTCATAATTTTTTCGAGGAGTGACTAAGGCAATTTTTGAAAATAGTTCACCTTGGTGCTAAACCACCCAACTTTTTTCAGAGCTACAGTTTTTTATTTTTATTTAAATTAGAAAATTTCACGAAAGTCGCCAATGGTCGATTTTTGTCGAAAATGGTAGATAAACTGTACAAAAAATAAAAGGCAAAATTTTATTATTGGAAAAATTTGAATTTTTTTTTAAGAAACCCAAGCTCTGTCCCCATCCGATAATGAGAGCTATTCGGTCATAACAAGGGTGGTATATTCGACGATCAGCCGGCTCTGGTCTGAAAATTTTCCTCAGCCTCAGTCGTCAGCCAGGTCGAAAGTTTTACCTTAGCCATCAGCCTCAGCCGGCGATGGCTGAGTTTAACCTCAGCCGGCTGAGGATACCACCCTGGTCATCACCTCCCCATAATCGAATTTTTTAACAGTGCCAAAATCATTTTTAGTAAATTTTCAGTAATACCTATATACAATGGTTCCTCTCAAAAAGGTCCTAGGAAGCCCCTACATCGAGGGACCAGTGCGTAAGACTTTTAAATGATTCGAAACTGCCGGGGCCACTATATCGAGATTTAACTTTACAGTCCACTCTTGTTAAGCCGGTACACCCTCCGGCGCTTTTTGGCCCCAATTTTTAAAACGTGTTGTCAGTGTTCGCCAGTCTAGTCCAAAAAATCTTACTGAGTCTGATTTTTCCGTTCGTTTTTCAAAATTTTTCAATTGTGCCATAAAGCCCCGCCAGCTTCAATATTGGGTTACTATATTAGGGGTATTTTTCGCTATATTAGAAGGGCCTTAGAATATTAGAAGGTTGGACTATATTGTCTGTTATTTGCACGGCAATAATCAAGCAAATAGTTAGGAATAAGCTAATTGTTTTATAAACACTTTCGATACACCCTGCACATTTATCAATTTAGTGGAATCGATGTGGAAAAAGTATGCAAAACACTACAACAGTGACAAATTTGCCGACTGGCGCCTTCTCACCACCTACGGCAAGGGCAGCGACATCCGACCCAGCAATTTGGGTCCTGTGGATGCAGCTATCCAGATCAAACCCTCTAGTCAAGTGTCTTTGCAAGCTATTCTCAGCTATGACCACAAACTAACTGCTGGAGTGAACAGGGATGATTATTTGAGGCAGGCCCTCAACCATCCTGAATCCATGACTTTGGTCAGTCTTCATAGGATTCATGCAAAAACACAATTCAATAGTATGACTGAACTTTAGGTGGCCACAAGCAACCAAACCACCAGCAATATTGTGGGCATCTGCCAAGTGAGGCAATTAATCGGAAGACGCATCGGGATTTCCATGTTCTATGCGGATGATGAGGTAATGCAACAAATTTTTAAGCTTTCTACGTGTGTGTCACCCAAGTACCAAACCGTCAGTACCTTACTGTATATTATTGTCTATTAACCACCTTGCTCCTCCCAATCTTATATAGTATTTGGCATGTGTGGGTGGGTGGTTTTACTTCGAAGGCCAGAACGGGTCGTAGATAGCGAAATCACTTTTGTCGCTAATACCATCGTGTTCCCCAGAATGTCAGCTTTCGTTTTAAAAAAAGAACAGGCGAAAAAAAAAGTTCTAATAGGGGATATACCTATTTTTATGAATGAAGTCATAGCCCCTCATTGAAATTTCGAAATACTATAGAGGCGCCGATAGGCGCCTGTGGTCCCTTGTTTCTAATATTAGGTTGTTTTAGACAAAAAAAATTTTTGGTATAAAAATATTGAAAAAAATTTTACCTTAGCCCCCCCCCCAAGCTGATTACAAAAAAAATAAATAAAAATCAGCTTGGGGGACCAAGCTGATTTCTTCAACATTTTTATACCAAAAAATTTTTTTGTCTAAAAATGATTAAAATGTGTAAACAAACATATTCTGAGTCCTTTGAACGAAAAAAAAAGGCTAAAGGCTAAGGCGCAGGTTCATCTGAATTTCAGTTGAACTTCTTCCGTCTATAAGTCCTTTCCCTTGAGCCTCCCATGGACCTGCGATTAAAATCATTTGAAGTTCAAACATTCATTCCCGATCTCATTCTTAGACTCTTTTCCATTCATTCTGTTTATTCCATTCTATTCCCTCCTCTCCTTATACAGCCCAGCGTCCCTTTAAAATTATTTTTTCGGTCTTGGCCCTATTGACCTATCCGGGGCCATTTTTCCCTTTGGTCCCCCCTTTGGTTTTTTTTTGAAAATTTTGATGTGAAATTTGTGAACATTGTGAACACAAATTGAGCCTAGGCCTAACCCTGGAGACATTTTGGAAATATTTCACATCAAAATTTTCAAAAAAAACCAGAGGGGGGACCAAAGGGAAAAATGGCCCCGGATAGGTCAACAGTGCCTTTTTACAGCGGTCTTTTTATACCGAAATTACCTCTCAAAAATGGTTTTTGACCACTCCTAAAAACTTGATTTGGGGGCTATATTCCATTAGCGTGTCATTTTCTTTGATTTTGATCATCCAGTTTTGATCAAGCTTATTTTTTCAGTCAATCGCCAGATCCCTTCTGAGAAGAGTGCTAGAGCAATTCCCTCAGTCACAAGGCAGAAGCCTGGCTGACTACTCCAAAATAGTTTACAAGACGCCGTCTACAAATGTCAAGTCCCTTGAAATGTTTTCTGAGCTAATCGACAACAAAGTGCTTCAGACGTACACTCTCTGGCCCCAATTTACTAAACATGCTTTAGAGGCGAGTATTTCTCGAATTTAAATTAGCTTTTATGCAAGTAGGTATTTTAGTTTCCTACCAATCTCATCTACTCCATTTGTGATGAACATGCAGGAATAATTTAAACTGTGTTAAAATAAATTTGGATAAATATATAATGAATAATGCAATGACGGTATTAATTTTTTAAATTATTAATAAATTTGTATGACCACTACAATATGAATAGAAGGCCTACAACCAGCAAAGAAGCACTAAATTGACAATTTATCGTAACAAAAGATTCCACCCTGCATCACTGTAGAAAGAGTCATTTTTCAGAGACATTCTTGAACATCCCTGAAAATCCACCCTTTTCACTAACAAGGGAACCGATCGATCTGAATGATTCGATTTGGAAACTCTAAAAATGCCGTCTTGTAGCGCAGAGTCGATTTAAGCCTTGCGTACAATGGTCGCGTTTGGCTGTAGCTGTTGCGTTTGGCTGTAGCTGTTGCGTTTGGCTGTAGCTGTTGCGTTTGGCTGTAGCTGTTGCATTTGGCTGTAGCTGTTGCGTTTGGCTGTAGCTGTTGCATTTGGCTGTAGCTGTTGCGTTTGGCTGTAGCTGTTGCATTTGGCTGTAGCTGTTGCGTTTGGCTGTAGCTGTTGCGTTTGGCTGTAGCTGTTGCATTTGGCTGTAGCTGTTGCATTTGGCTGTAGCTGTTGCGTTTGGCTGTAGCTGTTGCGTTTGGCTGTAGCTGTTGCATTTGGCTGTAGCTGTTGCATTTGGCTGTAGCTGTTGCGTTTGGCTGTAGCTGTTGCATTTGGCTGTAGCTGTTGCGTTTGGCTGTAGCTGTTGCATTTGGCTGTAGCTGTTGCGTTTGGCTGTAGCTGTTGCGTTTGGCTGTAGCTGTTGCATTTGGCTGTAGCTGTTGCGTTTGGCTGTAGCTGTTGCATTTGGCTGTAGCTGTTGCGTTTGGCTGTAGCTGTTGCGTTTGGCTGTAGCTGTTGCATTTGGCTGTAGCTGTTGCATTTGGCTGAAGCTGTTGCGTTTGGCTGTAGCTGTTGCGTTTGGCTGTAGCTGTTGCGTTTGGCTGTAGCTGTTGCGTTTGGCTGTAGCTGTTGCATTTGGCTGTAGCTGTTGCGTTTGGCTGTAGCTGTTGCATTTGGCTGTAGCTGTTGCGTTTGGCTGTAGCTGTTGCGTTTGGCTGTAGCTGTTGCGTTTGGCTGTAGCTGTTGCGTTTGGCTGTAGCTGTTGCGTTTGGCTGTAGCTGTTGCGTTTGGCTGTCGCGTTTTGGTGCGTACAATGACAGGCTAAACGCGACAGCCAGACGCGACAGTCACACTTTCAAAAATATTTGAAAAAAGCGGCGTGTTTTGTTTCAAAAATTGTGTTTTCTTGTTGTGTTATGATCTACTTATCATTTGAGAGAACTTTTGTTGACCATTTTTTATATCTATCGGTTTTGATAGCTTGTTTTAATGCTTCATTTTGTGTGTTGTGCATGGTGCTTTCTTCCAGTTTTAAAAACCATTGTTCAGGAAGTCATGTCTGCGAGCAATGAAGTGTTCTGCGAGTTTGTGCTATCGGAGAAAGCTGATGAGGATCTGAAAGCCGATCCGACAGTGGTGAAGTTCATCGAGCAAGTCAAAATTGAACGTTCTCTCTACAACAAGGCCGACAAGAAATACTTGGACAACATGCACAAGTCGAAGCTTTGGGCAAAGATTGCGAAAGAGGTGGGCTCTGGACGTTGGTGTTTTATTTTCGAGCTGATGGATCGAATGTTTTGCATGCAAACATTTAGATGGCAAAAAGGCCGCAAAGAAGTGGAAGACTCTTCGCGACACCTACTTTCGTCACGTCAAGACGGCCGTAGAGTCATTGAGTCATTAAATTCGGAATCATGAGTGCAATTTGGAGGGTGCTGCTGAAACCAATCGAAACAAGTGACAAAGTGGCCGATTCCATCATCAAAGCCTGCTGTGCTCTTCACAATTTCTTGATCGACGAGAGGTCTCTCAATCCGGGAGCGATGGCGTATGCACACTGTGACTATCGCGTTTGGCTGTCGCGTTTGGCTGTCGCGTTTAGCTGTTGCGTCTAGCCTTTCATTGTACGCATCTTCTGAAGCCACAGAAAAACGCGACAGCCAAACGCGGCAGCCAAACGCGACCATGTACGCAGGCCTTTACTTTATAGAATTTTCACATTTTTTGGATCTGGAGACTCGAGAAACATCGAGCCGCAATTTGCCTTGGTCCTCCCTGTGGATTCTGAAAAACATATTTGTTCAAGCCTCATCACACTCCCGTGAGACAAAAGTCGCAAGACAAATTTCAACCGGTTTGTAAGAAGAACTTTCAAATTTGACTTTGAGACATTTTATACTCAAAATGATCTCCAGAATCTAGCGAGCATTTTGGTATTAAAAGTCTTTTAAAATGTTAGAAAAAAGTTTGTCATTAAAGCTTGTCTCGTGACTCTGACCTGCGAGACACCTGACAAAGTCACGAGACAAGCTTCAATGACAAACTTTTTTCTAACATTTTAAAAAAATTTTAATACCAAAATGCTCGCTAGATTCTGGAAATCATTTTGAGTATAAAATGTCTCAAAGTCAAATATAAAAAATTCCTCCAATAGACCATTTAAACTCTGTCTCGCGACTTTTGTTTCGCGGGAATCGGATGAGGGATTTATAATCTGGTTCGTACTCATATAGGCGCCCTCCTTGGGGCGCCCTCATTTGGACGCCATTATTTCATATTGATTTTTAAACTTCTCAAAGAGTCCAAAAAGGATAAGTTAACCTCAAAGCTAGTTGGTGAACAACCGTGTGCCCATTTGAAGGGGTATCGTGCTCCATAATCCAAAAATCTTGGATCAATAGCCAAAAGTACTTCAAAGAGATCCATCTTGAACTGAGTTCTGAACTAAGTCAGGAAAAACGTTTGAGGCCGTCCTAACATACCCTCTTTAAAAACCGAGTTTTAAGTCAAAAAAGTTAGGATGAAATGATAGGGATAAAATGAGTGTGTACGGTACTATCATTGCAAGCGCGGGTACCCCGATACGGCAACCTGAAATTCAGGGTCTTAGCTGGTCGTGCTCAGATGTTGTTACCTAAGTGCTAGTTACCAGCTATTGGTTGTAAGATAGTCAGAGGCGTAGCCAGAAAAATATTTGACTCTTTGAGAAATTTAAAAATCAATATGAAATAATGGCACCTAAGTGAGGGCGCCCCGATTAAAAAGACATAAAAAACACGTAATCTTTTCATTCGAGTCTAACTTATTTTTTAAGTGTTTTATACAGTCGAAAGATAGTAAGTTTCTTTCGAAAAGTTCGAGCGATAGAATTGATAACCATTTGTTCTTTACAGAGTCCGGTATTACGTTCAATGACCAGCCCTTCCGACAACGATCCGTACAAAAACCCTAAGTGGCCGAGTGGACCACCTGCTGTAGCTTTTAAAAATTTTCTTTTTATAGCTTTAATTTTAAAATCCATAATTTAGCCTAAGTCATCAAAGCAAGAGGAACAAGAGCGACAGCCGATTGTAATACTTTGAATTTTTAATGTTTTGACCTTATTACTGATTATAGCCGGGAAACATTGATACGCAGCAATTGAATCGGGGGATCGGTAGTCAAATTGCCGCTAGTTCAAGTGTTCAACATGCTCAGGTGCCAGCATTTATCAATCTTTGCCCTATTTTGACCCTAATTCTCACTTATTCTAGCCGGGAAACATTCATCTGCAGCAATTGAATCGGGGGATCGGTAGTCAAATTGCCGCTAGTTCAAGTGTTCAACATGCTCAGGTGCCAGCATTTATCAATCTTCGCCCTATTTTGACCCTAATTCTCACTTATTCTAGCCGGGAAACATTCATCTGCAGCAATTGAATCGGGGGATCGGTAGTCAAATTGCCGCTAGTTCAAGTGTTCAACATGCTCAGGTGCCAGCATTTATCAATCTTCGCCCTATTTTGACCCTAATTCTCACTTATTCTAGCCGAAACATTCATCTGCAGCAATTGAATCGGGGGATCGGTAGTCAAATTGCCGCTAGTTCAAGTGTTCAACATGCTCAGGTGCCAGCATTTATCAATCTTCGCCCTATTTTGACCCTAATTCTCACTTATTCTAGCCGGGAAACATTCATCTGCAGCAATTGAATCGGGGGATCGGTAGTCAAATTGCCGCTAGTTCAAGTGTTCAACATGCTCAGGTGCCAGCATTTATCAATCTTCGCCCTATTTTGACCCTAATTCTCACTTATTCTAGCCGTTAAACATTTTTCCGCAGCAATTGAATCAGGTAATACATTACAGTCCTATTTTGCATGATATTTGAAGGATTAAATTTAGATTGGATTTTATGGACAGGCTTTTGGTGGTCAGTACAATTTCCCGCTCAACAATTTCTATGTTCAAGTGAGTGTTCTTTTGAAGTTTTTTGATTGATGTGTTTGATTGACAATCAATGTGTCAAAGGCTTCAAAATACATTTTTTTCTTTTCACCATTTTTTTCATTCAACTTGACGATTTATGTAACGATCACTTAAATAGTAAACGTCCACCTAGTGCAACTTATTGCTCTAATTTTTGGTAAGAAAAAACTTGTGAAGGTTTTTTACAAACATACCATGAGAAAAAGCATTAATAATGATTTTCAGTTCAAAAAAATTCAAAAAATAGCTTAAAAAATTTTGAAAAAAATCCTATGATTTGGGGGGGGGTACCAACAAGAATAGTGCCTGAAGGTTATCAATATTCTCTTGAAAATAGTGTCGGACACTAATCTTGAACAAACTTTTTTAGTGATCGAAAAATCCACCGTTGACTATTAAGATGTTTCCCTGCGAAGTGTATTGGGACATATTCAAATATTTGCCTTTGCATGCCTGTCCCAGCGTGCTCACCACTTCTAGAACATTTGCGTCACTTACACTGATGCATGTGAAAACCCTCGCAGTGGTCAGTTTCAGCTTATTGTTCACATCGTTGTCTGGTGTGAAAATATAGGATGAAGAGTATTTGATCACTTAGAGAAAAATAGCGTGATTTGGAAAGATGAAATTTAGATTCCTACATTTTAAAGATACATGGTTTGACATTTCCAGGTACAAATTCGCGCTCGACATATTCTGCAATTAAATGGAACAATAATGTATCGACTTTACCGTGCGTTCAATGAGGGCCTTCCTGTTCTAGTAAGTCTTGTGTTACAGTCCTACTTCGATGCAAATCTATCCCTTTAAGTTTGTTCCCGTCTAGGCTCAGACATTTTTTATCTTCTTCCGAGGTCTTTTGTTAGATGTGATTAGTCAGCCTAGTCGTAGAAATTGCATAAAATTCAATTTCGCTGATTTTCTTCTGTCTTTTTATCTGTACTTTTGTCTAAATCTTCTTCCGCAGTAAAAAGCAAATTTGTAGAGTTGTATCTCCTCAAAAACTCTGCTTTTGACCGTGGAAGAAGTTTAGCAAATTTTTTGTATGTTTTTTGTGTTTCTTGTATACAGGGTGTTTCAAGAAATTCCCTCACTTTTAAAAGGTCATAATTTTCTGTTATGACCCGAACCAGAAATTCTGTAAACGCAGTTCTACTCGGTTTGCTCTAACAATTTTTTTGGGCCTTGGCCATCCACAGACCAGGACCAAAACCAAATCGTGTTTTCCACATTATATACCGAAAAAATTGTTAAAGCAAACTGAGTAGAATTTCCGATCCGCGTCATATCAGAAAATTATGACCGTTTAAAAGTGGGGGAATTTCTTGAAACACCCGGTATTTATAACAAATTCTATATTTTGACGACCATGCTTTGAATCACGTCACTAAGAACATCTTTTAACTTTCGTCGTAGGTCGCATCTTTAAAAAAATGAGGTGATTATCGATCGATGTTTTATGACGATTTAATCTGACTTTCAAAAATTAACCGTCAAAAATTAAATTCTTGGAATTTGTCGAACTACACTGATTAAACACAATTAACGAAAAGCTCCAAAAAGAGGAAAATAAAACGAAAGACCCTAGCCGGGAACAAACTTTTTGGAATGTCCTTATATTGTGAACCGTTTTTGTGAAAACTGATTTTTTGGTTACAGGATGCTATGATTGAGATAATGGACTTAGGCCATATGAATCAGATGACGATGCAGGATTTTTACAGCTTGCCGCCACCTATTCGCGATAGAGTTTATAATAAGATGGGACGACTTTGAATGAAAAATGTGTTGTGGTAGACTTCCTTCAATAAAGTATTTTCGAAGTATTATCTCTGTTTTTGTTAACTTGTACTGTAAATTTTCCCAACTCAGCCTCACTTGGCTGAGTTAAGACAATTGTCTTCAAGCTCAGCCGTTAGCCAGGTCAAAAGTTTCACCTCAGCCATCAGCCTCAGCCGTCCGATGGCTGAGTTTAACCTCAGCCGGCTGACTTCAGCTGGCTGAGGATACCACCCTGGTCATCATTTCCCCTTAATCGAACTTTTTAACAGTGCCAAAATCATTTTTATGTACAGTAAAACCTATATACAATGGTTCCTCTGAAAAATAGGGTCTTAGGATCTCCTACATCGAGGGACCAATGTGTTAGACTTGTAAATGATTCGAAACTGCCGGGGGCGACTATATCGAAATTTAACTGTACAGTCCACCCTTGTTAAGCCGGTACACCCTCCGGCGCTTTTTCGCCCCAATTTTTAAAACGTGTTGTCAGTGTTCGCCAATCTAGTCCAAAAAATCTGACTGTAGCCTTTTGGCCCCTTTTTCCACTTTTTGAATTACCGCCTTTTTTATTTACTTGGTAATGGTATTTTTGTCTTGTGAAGAACTCCTAATATTTGAACTGTTTTTTATGATCCAGCCTCACTTAACTAGTAAACGTCCAGTTCACCCAAATGAACCAAGAAGACATCCAAAAGATTTTTTACATCCAGGTTGAATCAAGACCATTCAGGTCATTAAAGCTTGTCTCGTGACTTTGTCAGGTGTCTCGCGGGTCAGAGTCACGAGAAACCTAGCAAAGTCACGTGACAAGCTTCAATGACAAACTTTTTTCTAACATTTAAACAAAGTTTTAATACCAAAATGCTCGCTAGATTCTGGAAATCATTTTGGGTATAAAATGTCTCAAAGTCAAATATAAAAAATTCCTCCAATAGACCATTTAAATTCTGTCTCGTGACTTTTGTTTCGCGGGAATCTGATGAGGTTGTAAGAAGAACTTTCAAATTTGACTTTGAGACATTTTATACTCAAAATGATCTCCAGGATCTAGCAAGCATTTTGGTATTAAAAGTCTTTTGAAATGTTAGCAAACAGTTTGTCATTAAAGCTTGTCTCGTGACTTTGTCAGGTGTCTCGCAGGTCATAGTCACGAGCATAGTGACCACGCCGTCCTCCGGGCCCGTCCCGTCCCCGTCGCCGTCCGGACGGCGTCGAAAAGTGAGACCGCCGTCCAAAAATAAAAAATTGAACGGCTGGCCGAAGGCCGGCGAAATTTTTTTTTTAAAGGACGGCCGGCGGACGGCCGGTGATTATTTTTTTCGAAAAGACGGCCGGTCGGACGGCCGGTCGTGAAAAGTCAGGACGGAACGGTGGACGGCCGGTGAAAAAAATAAAGACGGCCGGCAGATCGGACGGTGGGGAAAAAATTGACTGCAAGGTGATAAGTAGTATATCGCAATAACAATTTTGAAAACTTCCATCTTTTAATGTAAATTTTTATTGAACAAGGCAAAACTTAAACTGTAAAACTGGCAGAAATGAAAAAATAGAGACACACAAAATTGAGATCTTGCAATAGAGCTTAGAAAACAGTTCGTTTGTTGGCAACCAATTCAGCAAGATACTCTCGCACCGCTTGTCTTGCTTTTTTTTTCGTCTCCATCTAGGAAATCCATCGTCTCATTTACGGCTATGGAAATTCCCAACAGCGCAAGACATTCAGCGCCTGCTTTATAGAAAAGTCCTTTCGCGGACTTTACACCAAAGTATTGTAATGCTTTATGACAAGATTGTAAATTTTAAATTTTCTACCTGGTTCATTTACTATTTATTTAGGAACTTCTCTTCAATCATACTAAAATTTTAACGTCAATAATAAATGTGTAACCACTGATAACTAATCCAGAATACATGCACACTGCAATAAGAACAGCCGGTCGAAGACCGGCGAAAAAAAATTGACTTTGGACGGCCGGTAGACGGCCGTGGCTAAATTTCAGAGGACGCCGAAATATTGGACGGCCGGCCGAAGGCTGGCGAATTTTTTTTCTAAAGGAAGGCCGGTTGGACGGCCGGCGAAAAACGTCAAGACGGCGGACGGGCGCCGTCAATTTTCGCTTATCGCGGTCACTATGGTCACGAGACACCTAACAAAGTCACGAGACACATAACAAATTCACGAGATACCTAACAAAGTCACGAGACACCTAACAAAGTCCCGAGACACCTAACAAAGTCACGAGACACCTAACAAAGTCACGAGACAAGCTTTAATGACAAACTTTTTTCTAACATTTTAAAAAACTTTTGCAGTCAACCCTCGATTTAACGGCACCGTTAAATCGAGGTATCTGAAAAAAAAATACTGTAGGGTTCCGTTAAATCGAAGGTCTGCCATATGATAGCTTGTAAAACCTTATTATCCGACCAAAATTTGCTTTTATTTTCGGCAATAGCAACATAAACTCATTTCTACAATCATTGTTCAACAGTTAAACTGAAAATAATTAGTGATTTTCGGCTGCACTTGCGTATTTCTTCGCTCTTTGTAGAAGTAGTCATTCAGTGAATCGCTGAGACGGAGTATGGTAGGATCTGCAGAATTCTCTTCCAGATATTGACCGACGAATTGTAAATGCCCTTGTGCCTCGAGACGACTGATTGCAGGTCGCTCTGGCTCAATTTCTTTGATATCCATAGCTTCATTGTCACTCAGGTAATACATTACAGTCCTATTCTGCATGATAGTTGAAGGATTAAACTTAGTATGGATTTTATGACAGGATTTTGGTGGTCATTACAATTTCCCGCTCAACAATTTCTATGTTCAAGTGAGTGTTCTTTTGAAGTTTTTTTATTGATGTGTTTGATTGACAATCAATGTGTCAAATGCTTCAACATACATTTTTCTTTTCAATTTTTTCATTCACCTTGACGCTTTATTTAACGATCACTTAACTAGTAAACGTCCAGTTCACCCAAATGAACCAAGAAGACCCCAAATGATTTTTTACATCCAGGTTGAATCAAGACCATTGAGGATGGATCTGAACCGCTGAGGGTTTATCTGGACCATTGTTGGTGAGTCGGGCATCACCAAGTACTTCAAGTATTCCATTCCCTCAGATATAGTCTTTGATATTCTACAAAATTTTTAGTTCTGCTGACTGAAGTTCAAGGCCAAGATCCGACAGCTTTATGAAGATTGGATGTTGCACGGCGAGAAGGAAGTGACCAAGGGCGGGAATCCTCGAGCTGCGCCGATGACCATCTACCTGCAGTGGATCGTTGAAGCGTGGGAAAGCCTCTCAAAGGAGCTCATCTCCAACTCGTTCAAGACGTGCGGAATCACTAATGCCACGGATGGGAGCGAGGATCTGCTAATTCACTGCTTCAAGGAGGGAGGGCCGGTACCAAGTGGTCGAGCCAAGCTGCAGCAAGCGAGGGAAGAGAAAGAAATGGCTGAGCTCTTCGAAGAAATCGATCTGGAGGAAGAGGAAGAAAATATTTTGAACGATAGTGATGTGTCATTGGATTGTTGATTGTTTGTTAAATCGTGGTTGTAAATAAAGAATTTATATGATATGGTGTAAAGGGAAATAAATACTTTTTTTGTTTTTAGTTTTCTTTTTTTAGTTTTATCTACAGTCTAATAAAACGGGATTTTTCAACCGATAGGTTAAAAAATAGAAGGCTACTCTCAATTAGAAGGCCACTTTCTAATAGAAGGCCACCCCAAAGGGGGGGGTTGAAAAATAGAAGGCCATGGCTTTCTATTAGAGAGAATACGGTAGGTAATACATTACAGTCCTATTTTGCATGATATTTGAAGGATTAAATTTAGATTGGATTTTATGGACATGCTTTTGGTGGTCATTACAATTTACCGCTCAAAAATTTCTATCTTCAAGTGAGTGTTCTTTGGAGTTTTTATTTATGTGTTTGATTTAAAAAAAGATGATCGTTAAATTTTATTTTTGCTTTTATATAGGAAATATCTTGTGTTTCTGAAAAACTATCAAAAAAATCAGAAGGACTAGATTGTTTAAAAGTAAAAACTTGTGAAGGTTATCAGTATTCTCTTGAAAATAGTGTCGGACACTAATCTTGAACAAACTTTTTTAGTGATCGAAAAATCCACCGTTGACTATTAAGATGTTTCCCTGCGAAGTGTATTGGGACATATTCAAATATTTGCCTTTGCATGCCTGTCCCAGCGTGCTCACCACTTCTAGAACATTTGCGTCACTTACACTGATGCATGTGAAAACCCTCGCAGTGGTCAGTTTCAGCTTATTGTTCACATCGTTGTCTGGTGTGAAAATATTGGATAAAGAGTATTTGATCACTTAGAGAAAAATAGCATGATTTGGAAAGATGAAATTTAGATTCCTACATTTTAAAGATACATGGTTTGACATTTCCAGGTACAAATTCGCGCTCGACATATTCTGCAATTAAATGGAACAATAATGTATCGACTTTACCGTGCGTTCAATGAGGGCCTTCCTGTTCTAGTAAGTCTTGTGTTACAGTCCTACTTCGATGCAAATCTATCCCTTTAAGTTTGTTCCCGTCTAGGCTCAGACATTTTTTATCTTCTTCCGAGGTCTTTTGTTAGATGTGATTAGTCAGCCTAGTCGTAGAAATTGCATAAAATTCAATTTCGCTGATCTTCTTCTGTCTTTTTATCTGTACTTTTGTCTAAATCTTCTTCCGCAGTAAAAAGCAAATTTGTAGAGTTGTATCTCCTCAAAAACTCTGCTTTTGACCGTGGAAGAAGTTTAGCAAATTTTTGTATGTTTTTGTGTTTCTTGTATACAGGGTGTTTCAAGAAATTCCCTCACTTTTAAAGGTCATAATTTTCTGTTATGACCCGAACCAGAAATTCTGTAAACGCAGTTCTACTCGGTTTGCTCTAACAATTTTTTTGGGCCTTGGCCATCCGCAGACCAGGACCAAAACCGCAAAGGGTACCAAGCGAAAATCGTGTTTTCCACATTATATACCGAAAAAATTGTTAAAGCAAACTGAGTGAATTTCCGATCCGCGTCATATCAGAAAATTATGACCGTTTAAAAGTGGGGAATTTCTTGAAACACTCGGTATTATAACAAATTCTATATTTTGACGACCATGCTTTGAATCACGTCACTAAGAACATCTTTTAACTTTCATCGTAGGTCGCATCTTTAAAAAAATCAGGTGATTATCGATCGATGTTTTATGACGATTTAATCTGACTTTCGAAAATTAACCGTCAAAAATTAAATTCTTGGAATTTGTCGAACTACACTGATTAAACACAATTAACGAAAAGCTTCAAAAGAGGAAAATAAAACGAAAGACACTAGCCGGGAACAAACTTTTTGGAATGACCTTATATTGTGAACCGTTTTTGTGAAAACTGATTTTTTGGTTACAGGATGCTATGGTTGAGATGATGGATTGGCGACACATGAATCAGATGACCAACCAAGACACGCACAACTTGCCGCCACCTATTCGCGGCAGAGTTTACGATAGAATGAACCGTATTTAGATTGGAAAATTATGTCATAGATTTAAAGAGCGATAAAGTGTTTTGAAGGTATTATGTGGTATTGTCAAGCTTTAATACATTTGCTAGGGTGCGTGCGGTATTTATTCGTGAAACAGTGGTTGGGTACAAATAAATAAAAAAATAAGCCAACCAATGAACGGATGCCATGATATCTGATCTTATCGCCCAAGTCCAAGATGTTCATCTGAAAAGAAGAAATGTCGTCAAACTCTATAACGTCGCAGTAAGAATCAAGTGAACAAATCAAATTTACCTGACATATTTAACATATTTATGGCACGGCGCATATTTAACATTGATCTTAACCAGATTCAGCTTGCTTCTCGCTCAAGTCCGTGATATTTACCTGAAAAACAAAAAAAATAAGTCATAGAGAGTGTATATACATAAGCTGAAACCCAAGTTATAACAGACAATGAGTCTACAAATACCGCCCATTCACTGAAAACTCAAGGAAGCACAGAAAAGTTAAAAAATATGGAATAAATTATAAGTGAGAAATTTGTCTTCATGTTTATTGTTGTTATGCGAATAAATATGTCCATTCTTGACTTTTGGAAATTTTCGGTTCGTAATCCTGATTTTCCGATTGCCCATCTGGCCGCCTTCGGTCACTTCCATATTTTGTTATCTTATTAGACATGACATTATCAAGAGTAATTCCGAGCATTACTCTAGATAAAATATGCATTGAGAAAATCTTTTTGTCAAGTTTTCGTAAAAACAAAAAAAAAACAAAAAAATAAAAACAAAATATCCAACTACCCTCCAGTACCATTTACCGCACCCACCCCGCTCAAGACAAAATTTTAATTTTGGTCAGAATAATTTTTGGTCGGCCGGGCAAAGGACATGTTTTATGATAAAATATAGAAAAAAACGTAGAAAAAAGAATCAATGCATACGACGCTCCAATTAACATCCGTCAAAAAATATTTTAATGACCCCGGTTAGTTTATGGGTAGGGTTGGCAACAGTTAACTCGGCGTTTTGAACAATTTTGACTTTATTTTTACTCACATCAAGCGTGACTGTGATTTTAGTGTGAGTGTGATGTGAGGTGTTACTCTCATTGTGTGTGACTGTGAGTTTTGACTGTTTCTTGGAGTTTGAAGTTTTTTTATTGATGTGTTTGATTGACAATCAATGTGTCAAATGCTTCAACATACATTTTTTTCTTTTCACATTTTTTTCATTCAACTTGACTCTTTATTTAACGATCACTTAAATAGTAAACGTCCACCTAGTGCAACTTATTGCTCTCATTTTTAAAAGTGTTATCGCTGTCAGGTCCTTAAAGATGGTAATTCGTTTTGGCAAATCATTTTTCTGGGTCGTAAGATTATTTCCAGAGGGATCACCATCATTCAGAGATCATCATCATTTCAGCTTCTAATGTCTTCTTAAAGTCGAGTCTCGCTAATCCGGCACACCCTAAAATTTGTTCCCGCCTATGGTCTGACACTTTAGGGGTGCCGGATTAGCGAGACTCACTGTTCAACTGGAACCATGTGTGATTTCTTTAATTGAATATTTAATTTCTATAACATGATATAGACTTCTTATACGAAACTAAAAATTATAAACTGACCAGCTCGCTTCTTTTTTGATAGTTTCGAAATACGAAATAGCATAAAATAAATCTCACAAAAAGCTGAAAATTTCTTTGCTCAGAAAAGTTCTTAAGGTCTGTATCTTGGAGCAGAGCAAATATTTTGAAAAAGCAAATATCTCGAGGTTTTTAGAGAGAGTACGGCATTTAAAAAAAGTGATCGTTTAATTTTATTTTAGCTTTTATATAGGAAATATCTTGTGTTTCTGAAAAACTATCAAAAAATCAGAAGGACTAGATTGTTTAAAAGTAAAAACTTGTGGTTTTCAGTATTCTCTTGAAAAAACTGTCGGATACTAATCTTGAACAAACTTTTTCAGTGATCGATGTTTTAAGATGTTTCCCTGCGAAGTGTATTGGGACATATTCAAATATTTGCCTTTGCATGCCTGTCCCAGCGTGCTCACCACTTCTAGAACATTTGCGTCACTTACACTGATGCATGTGAAAACCCTCGCAGTGGTCAGTTTCAGCTTATTGTTCACATCGTTGTCTGGTGTGAAAATATTGGATAAAGAGTATTTGATCACTTAGAGAAAAATAGCATGATTTGGAAAGATGAAATTTAGATTCCTACATTTTAAAGATACATGGTTTGACATTTCCAGGTACAAATTCGCGCTCGACATATTCTGCAATTAAATGGAACAATAATGTATCGACTTTACCGTGCGTTCAATGAGGGCCTTCCTGTTCTAGTAAGTCTTGTGTTACAGTCCTACTTCGATGCAAATCTATCCCTTTAAGTTTGTTCCCGTCTAGGCTCAGACATTTTTATCTTCTTCCGAGGTCTTTTGTTAGATGTGATTAGTCAGCATAGTCGTAGAAATTGCATAAAATTCAATTTCGCTGATCTTCTTCTGTCTTTTTATCTGTACTTTTGTCTAAATCTTCTTCCGCAGTAAAAGCAAATTTGTAGAGTTGTATCTCCTCAAAAACTCTGCTTTTGACCGTGGAAGAAGTTTAGCAAATTTTTTGTATGTTTTTTGTGTTTCTTGTATACAGGGTGTTTCAAGAAATTCCCTCACTTTTAAAAGGTCATAATTTTCTGTTATGACCCGAACCCGAAATTCTGTAAACGCAGTTCTACTCGGTTCGCTCTAACAATTTTTTTGGGCCTTGGCCATCCAAAGGCCGTCCACAGACCAGGACCAAAACCAAATCGTGTTTTCCACATTATATACCGAAAAAATTGTTAAAGCAAACTGAGTAGAATTTCCGATCCGCGTCATATCAGAAAATTATGACCGTTTAAAAGTGGAGGAATTTCTTGAAACACCCGGTATTATAACAAATTCTATATTTTGACGACCATGCTTTGAATCACGTCACTAAGAACATCTTTTAACTTTCATCGTAGGTCGCATTTTAAAAAAAATGAGGTGATTATCGATCGATGTTTTATGACGATTTAATCTGACTTTCGAAAATTAACCGTCAAAAATTAAATTCTTGGAATTTGTCGAACTACACTGATTAAACACAATTAACGAAAAGCTTCAAAAGAGGAAAATAAAACGAAAGACACTAGCCGGGAACAAACTTTTTGGAATGTCCTTATATTGTGAACCGTTTTTGTGAAAACTGATTTTTTGGTTACAGGATGCTATGATTGAGATAATGGACTTAGGCCATATGAATCAGATGACGATGCAGGATTTTCGCAGCTTGCCGCCACCTATTCGCGATAGAGTTTATAATAAGATGGGACGACTTTGAATGAAAAATGTGTTGTGGTAGACTTTCCTTCAATAAAGTATTTTCGAAGTATTATCTCTGTTTTAGTTAACTTGTACTGTAAATTTTCCCAACTCAGCCTCACTTGGCTGAGTTAAGACAATTGTCTTCAGGCTCAGCCGTTAGCCAGGTCAAAGGTTTCACCTCAGCCATCAGCCTCAGCCGTCCGATGGCTGAGTTTAACCTCAGCCGGCTGACTTCAGCTGGCTGAGGATACCACCCTGGTCATTAACTTTTTAACAGTGCCAAAGTCATTTTTATGTACAGTAAAACCTATATACAATGGTTCCTCTCAAAAAAGTCCTAGGAAGCTCCTACATCGAGGGACCAGTGCGTTAGACTTGTAAATGATTCGAAACTGCCGGGGGCGACTATATCGAAATTTAACTGTACAGTCCACCCTTGTTAAGCCGGTACACCCTCCGACGCTTTTTCGCCCCAATTTTTAAAACGTGTTGTCAGTGTTCGCCAATCTAGTCCAAAAAATCTGACTGTAGCCTTTTGGCCCCTTTTTCCACTTTTTGAATTACCGCCTTTTTTATTTACTTGGTAATGGTATTTTTGTCTTGTGAAGAACTCCTAATATTTGAACTGTTTTTTATGATCCAGCCTCACTTAACTAGTAAACGTCCAGTTCACCCAAATGAACCAAGAAGACATCCAAAAGATTTTTTACATCCAGGTTGAATCAAGACCATTCAGGTCATTAAAGCTTGTCTCGTGACTTTGTCAGGTGTCTCGCGGGTCAGAGTCACGAGAAACCTAGCAAAGTCACGTGACAAGCTTCAATGACAAACTTTTTTCTAACATTTAAACAAAGTTTTAATACCAAAATGCTCGCTAGATTCTGGAAATCATTTTGGGTATAAAATGTCTCAAAGTCAAATATAAAAAATTCCTCCAATAGACCATTTAAATTCTGTCTCGTGACTTTTGTTTCGCGGGAATCTGATGAGGTTGTAAGAAGAACTTTCAAATTTGACTTTGAGACATTTTATACTCAAAATGATCTCCAGGATCTAGCAAGCATTTTGGTATTAAAAGTCTTTTGAAATGTTAGCAAACAGTTTGTCATTAAAGCTTGTCTCGTGACTTTGTCAGGTGTCTCGCAGGTCATAGTCACGAGCATAGTGACCACGCCGTCCTCCGGGCCCGTCCCGTCCCCGTCGCCGTCCGGACGGCGTCGAAAAGTGAGACCGCCGTCCAAAAATAAAAAATTGAACGGCTGGCCGAAGGCCGGCGAAATTTTTTAAAGGACGGCCGGCGGACGGCCGGTGATTATTTTTCGAAAAGACGGCCGGTCGGACGGCCGGTCGTGAAAAGTCAGGACGGAACGGTGGACGGCCGGTGAAAAAAATAAAGACGGCCGGCAGATCGGACGGTGGGGAAAAAATTGACTGCAAGGTGATAAGTAGTATATCGCAATAACAATTTTGAAAACTTCCATCTTTTAATGTAAATTTTTATTGAACAAGGCAAAACTTAAACTGTAAAACTGGCAGAAATGAAAAAATAGAGACACACAAAATTGAGATCTTGCAATAGAGCTTAGAAAACAGTTCGTTTGTTGGCAACCAATTCAGCAAGATACTCTCGCACGGCTTGTCTTGCTTTTTTTTTCGTCTCCATCTAGGAAATCCATCGTCTCATTTACGGCTATGGAAATTCACAACAGCGCAAGACATTCAGCGCCTGCTTTATAGAAAAGTCCTTTCGCGGACTTTACACCAAAGTATTGTAATGCTTTATGACAAGATTGTAAATTTTAAATTTTCTACCTGGTTCATTTACTATTTATTTAGGAACTTCTCTTCAATCATACTAAAATTTTAACGTCAATAATAAATGTGTAACCACTGATAACTAATCCAGAATACATGCACACTGCAATAAGAACAGCCGGTCGAAGACCGGCGAAAAAAAATTGACTTTGGACGGCCGGTAGACGGCCGTGGCTAAATTTCAGAGGACGCCGAAATATTGGACGGCCGGCCGAAGGCTGGCGAATTTTTTTTCTAAAGGAAGGCCGGTTGGACGGCCGGCGAAAAACGTCAAGACGGCGGACGGGCGCCGTCCAATTTTCGCTTATCGCGGTCACTATGGTCACGAGACACCTAACAAAGTCACGAGACACATAACAAATTCACGAGATACCTAACAAAGTCACGAGACACCTAACAAAGTCCCGAGACACCTAACAAAGTCACGAGACACCTAACAAAGTCACGAGACAAGCTTTAATGACAAACTTTTTTCTAACATTTTAAAAAACTTTTGCAGTCAACCCTCGATTTAACGGCACCGTTAAATCGAGGTATCTGAAAAAAATACTGTAGGGTTCCGTTAAATCGAAGGTCTGCCATATGATAGCTTGTAAAACCTTATTATCCGACCAAAATTTGCTTTTATTTTCGGCAATAGCAACATAAACTCATTTCTACAATCATTGTTCAACAGTTAAACTGAAAATAATTAGTGATTTTCGGCTGCACTTGCGTATTTCTTCGCTCTTTGTAGAAGTAGTCATTCAGTGAATCGCTGAGACGGAGTATGGTAGGATCTGCAGAATTCTCTTCCAGATATTGACCGACGAATTGTAAATGCCCTTGTGCCTCGAGACGACTGATTGCAGGTCGCTCTGGCTCAATTTCTTTGATATCCATAGCTTCATTGTCACTCAGGTAATACATTACAGTCCTATTCTGCATGATAGTTGAAGGATTAAACTTAGTATGGATTTTATGACAGGATTTTGGTGGTCATTACATTTCCAACAACAATTTCTATGTTCAACTGATGTTTTATTGAGTGTTCTTCTGATTTCATTCACCAATCACTTTGCAGCTTGCAACGACTTTTTCAACGATGATCTGACAAGGACTATCTGAAGCGCATCTTATTGTCCTCAATGGTATTTCTTTCCGATGCCACATCTGAACTGAAACAATCTTGGTTGAGTACGGCTGTGGTTCCGGGAGGGTGTACAAAGTTTATACAGGTTTTTTCTTATATTTTTGCTTGACGTCTGGATGACTGTAATACCATATTTATTAAGGCCACTGACGTCTGCTGGAATTCTCCGTTCAAGGCCAAGATCCGACAGCTTTATGAAGATTGGATGTTGCACGGCGAGAAGGAAGTGACCAAGGGCGGGAATCCTCGAGCTGCGCCGATGACCATCTACCTGCAGTGGATCGTTGAAGCGTGGGAAAGCCTCTCAAAGGAGCTCATCTCCAACTCGTTCAAGACGTGCGGAATCACTAATGCCACGGATGGGAGCGAGGATCTGCTAATTCACTGCTTCAAGGAGGGAGGGCCGGTACCAAGTGGTCGAGCCAAGCTGCAGCAAGCGAGGGAAGAGAAAGAAATGGCTGAGCTCTTCGAAGAAATCGATCTGGAGGAAGAGGAAGAAAATATTTTGAACGATAGTGATGTGTCATTGGATTGTTGATTGTTTGTTAAATCGTGGTTGTAAATAAAGAATTTATATGATATGGTGTAAAGGGAAATAAATACTTTTTTGTTTTTAGTTTTCTTTTTTTAGTTTTATCTACAGTCTAATAAAACGGGATTTTTCAACCGATAGGTTAAAAAATAGAAGGCTACTCTCAATTAGAAGGCCACTTTCTAATAGAAGGCCACCCCAAAGGGGGGTTGAAAAATAGAAGGCCATGGCTTTCTATTAGAGAATACGGTAGGTAATACATTACAGTCCTATTTTGCATGATATTTGAAGGATTAAATTTAGATTGGATTTTATGGACATGCTTTTGGTGGTCATTACAATTTACCGCTCAAAAATTTCTATCTTCAAGTGAGTGTTCTTTGGAGTTTTTTATTTATGTGTTTGATTTAAAAAAAGATGATCGTTAAATTTTATTTTTGCTTTTATATAGGAAATATCTTGTGTTTCTGAAAAACTATCAAAAAAATCAGAAGGACTAGATTGTTTAAAAGTAAAAAAATGTGAAGGTTATCAGTATTCTCTTGAAAATAGTGTCGGACACTAATCTTGAACAAACTTTTTTAGTGATCGAAAAATCCACCGTTGACTATTAAGATGTTTCCCTGCGAAGTGTATTGGGACATATTCAAATATTTGCCTTTGCATGCCTGTCCCAGCGTGCTCACCACTTCTAGAACATTTGCGTCACTTACACTGATGCATGTGAAAACCCTCGCAGTGGTCAGTTTCAGCTTATTGTTCACATCGTTGTCTGGTGTGAAAATATTGGATAAAGAGTATTTGATCACTTAGAGAAAAATAGCATGATTTGGAAAGATGAAATTTAGATTCCTACATTTTAAAGATACATGGTTTGACATTTCCAGGTACAAATTCGCGCTCGACATATTCTGCAATTAAATGGAACAATAATGTATCGACTTTACCGTGCGTTCAATGAGGGCCTTCCTGTTCTAGTAAGTCTTGTGTTACAGTCCTACTTCGATGCAAATCTATCCCTTTAAGTTTGTTCCCGTCTAGGCTCAGACATTTTTTATCTTCTTCCGAGGTCTTTTGTTAGATGTGATTAGTCAGCCTAGTCGTAGAAATTGCATAAAATTCAATTTCGCTGATCTTCTTCTGTCTTTTTATCTGTACTTTTGTCTAAATCTTCTTCCGCAGTAAAAAGCAAATTTGTAGAGTTGTATCTCCTCAAAAACTCTGCTTTTGACCGTGGAAGAAGTTTTAGATCAAAGTACAGATAAAAACACAAAAGAAGATTAGCAAATTTTTTGTATGTTTTTTGTGTTTCTTGTATACAGGGTGTTTCAACAAATTCCCTCACTTTTAAAAGGTCATAATTTTCTGTTTTGACCCGAACCAGAAATTCTGTAAACGCAGTTCTACTCGGTTCGCTCTAACAATTTTTTTGGGCCTTGGCCATCCAAAGGCCGTCCACAGACCAGGACCAAAACCAAATCGTGTTTTCCACATTATATACCGAAAAAAATGTTAAAGCAAACTGAGTAGAATTTCCGATCCGCGTCATATCAGAAAATTATGACCGTTTAAAAGTGGGGGAATTTCTTGAAACACCCGGTTATAACAAATTCTATATTTTGACGACCATGCTTTGAATCACGTCACTAAGAACATCTTTTAACTTTCATCGTAGGTCGCATTTTAAAAAAAATGAGGTGATTATCGATCGATGTTTTATGACGATTTAATCTGACTTTCAAAAATTAACCGTTAAAAATTAAATTCTTGCAATTTGTCGAACTACACTGATTAAACACAATTAACGAAAATCTCCAAAAAGAGGAAAATAAAACGAAAGACCCTAGCCGGGAACAAACTTTTTTGGAATGACCTTATATTGTGAACCGTTTTTGTGAAAACTGATTTTTTGGTTACAGGATGCTATGATTGAGATAATGGACTTAGGCCATATGAATCAGATGACGATGCAGGATTTTCGCAGCTTGCCGCCACCTATTCGCGATAGAGTTTATAATAAGATGGGACGACTTTGAATGAAAAATGTGTTGTGGTAGACTTTCCTTCAATAAAGTATTTTCGAAGTATTATCTCTGTTTTTGTTAACTTGTACTGTAAATTTTCACAACTCAGCCTCACTCGGCTGAGTTAAGAAAATTGTCTTCAGGCTCAGCCGTTAGCCAGGTCAAAAGTTTCACCTCAGCCATCAGCCTCAGCCGTCCGATGGCTGAGTTTAACCTCAGCCGGCTGACTTCAGCTGGCTGAGGATACCACCCTGGTCATCATTTCCCCCTTAATCGAACTTTTTAACAGTGCCAAAATCATTTTTATGTACAGTAAAACCTATATACAATGGTTCCTCTGAAAAATAGGGTCTTAGGATCTCCTACATCGAGGGACCAATGTGTTAGACTTGTAAATGATTCGAAACTGCGGGGGGCGACTATATCGAAATTTAACTGTACAGTCCACCCTTGTTAAGCCGGTACACCCTCCGGCGCTTTTTCGCCCCAATTTTTAAAACGTGTTGTCAGTGTTCGCCAGTCTAGTCCAAAAAATCTGACTGTAGCCTTTTGGCCCCTTTTTCCACTTTTTGAATTACCGCCTTTTTTATTTACTTGGTAATGGTATTTTTGTCTTGTGAAGAACTCCTAATATTTGAACTCTTTTTTATGATCCAGCCTCACTTAACTAGTAAACGTCCAGTTCACCCAAATGAACCAAGAAAACACCCAAAAGATTTTTTACATCCAGGTTGAATCAAGACCATTCAGGTCATTAAAGCTTGTCTCGTGACTTTGTCAGGTGTCTCGCGGGTCAGAGTCACGAGAAACCTAGCAAAGTCACGTGACAAGCTTCAATGACAAACTTTTTTCTAACATTTAAACAAAGTTTTAATACCAAAATGCTCGCTAGATTCTGGAAATCATTTTGGGTATAAAATGTCTCAAAGTCAAATATAAAAAATTCCTCCAATAGACCATTTAAACTCTGTCTCGCGACTTTTGTTTCGCGGGAATCTGATGAGGTTGTAAGAAGAACTTTCAAATTTGACTTTGAGACATTTTATACTCAAAATGATCTCCAGGATCTAGCGAGCATTTTGGTATTAAAAGTCTTTTAAAATGTTAGCAAACAGTTTGTCATTAAAGCTTGTCTCGTAACTTTGTCAGGTGTCTCGCAGGTCAGAGTCACGAGCATAGTGACCGCGCCGTCCTCCGGGCCGTCCCGTCCCCGTCGCCGTCCGGACGGCGTCGAAAAGTGAGACCGCCGTCCAAAATTAAAAAATTGAACGGCCTGCCGAAGGCCGGCGAATTTTTTTTTTAAAGGACGGCCGGCGGACGGCCGGTGATTATTTTTTCGAAAAGACGGCCGGTCGGACGGCCGGTCGTGAAAGTCAGGACGGAACGGTGGACGGCCGGTGAAAAAAATAAAGACGGCCGGCAGATCGGACGGTGGGGAAAAAATTGACTGCAAGGTGATAAGTAGTATATCGCAATAACAATTTTGGAAACTTCCATCTTTTAATGTAAATTTTTATAGAACAAGGCAAAACTTAAACTGTAAAACTGGCAGAAATGAAAAAATAGAGACACACAAAATTGAGATCTTGCAATAGAGCTTAGAAAACAGTTCGTTTGTTGGCAACCAATTCAGCAAGATACTCTCGCACGGCTTGTCTTGCTTTTTTTTTCGTCTCCATCTAGGAAATCCATCGTCTCATTTACGGCTATGGAAATTCCCAACAGCGCCAGAAATTCAGCGCCTGCTTTATAGAAAAGTCCTTACACCGACTTTACACCAAAGTATTGTAATGCTTTATGACAAGATTGTAAATTTTAAATTTTCTACCTGGTTCATTTACTATTCATTTAGGAACTTGTCTTCAATCATACTAAAATTTTAACGTCAATAATAAATGTGTAACCACTGATAACTAATCCAGAATACATGCACACTGCAATAAGAACAGCCGGTCGAAGACCGACGAAAAAAAATTGACTTTGGGGCTAAATTTCAGAGGACGGCGAAATATTGGACGGCCGGGACGCCGTCCAATTTTCGCTTATCGCGGTCACTATGGTCACGAGACACCTAACAAAGTCACGAGACACATAACAAATTCACGAGATACCTAACAAAGTCACGAGACACTAACAAAGTCCCGAGACACCTAACAAAGTCACGAGACACCTAACAAAGTCACGAGACACCTAACAAAGTCACGAGACAAGCTTTAATGACAAACTTTTTTCTAACATTTTAAAACTTTTGCAGTCAACCTCGATTTAACGGCACCCTGAGACCGGGTGCAGGGTTTAAATCGAGAATTCCTCTCGATACAGTGTAGCCGGGGACGAGAAAAAATATACACTATATCGATTTACACGGGCGTTACACTGTATCGAGAGTTGACTGTATCTGAAAAAAAATACTGTAGGGTTCCGTTAAATCGAAGGTCTACCATATGATAGCTTGTAAAACATTATTATCCGACCAAAATTTGCTTTTATTTTCGGCAATAGCAACATAAACTCATTTCTACAATCATTGTTCAACAGTTAAACTGAAAATAATTAGTGATTTTCGGCTGCACTTGCGTATTTCTTCGCTCTTTGTAGAAGTAGTCATTCAGTGAATCGCTGAGACAGGTATGGTAGGATCTGCAGAATTCTCTTCAGATATTGACCGACAGAATTGTAAATGCCCCTGTGCCTCGAGACGACTGATTGCAGGTCGCTCTGGCTCAATTTCTTTGATATCCATAGCTTCATTGTCACTCAGGTAATACATTACAGTCCTATTCTGCATGATAGTTGAAGGATTAAACTTAGTATGGATTTTATGACAGGATTTTGGTGGTCATTACAATTTCCCGCTCAACAATTTCTATGTTCAAGTGAGTGTTCTTTTGAAGTTTTTTATTGATGATGTTTGATGACAACAATGTGTCTTTGCTCAACATACCATTCAATCTTTTCACAATTGTTAACAAGGAGGCATTGGGTTTACGGTGATAACGAGTGCTGGAGTTTTCAAAATGCGTCAGTACCCCCAAATATTGACCCAATTCTCTTATGAAATCAATAATGACGCTGACAATTGCTTATTTCATGTGAGAATTAGGGTCAAATAAGGCGAATTGATAAATGCTGGCACCTGAGCATGTTGAACACTTGAACGGCAATTTGACCACCGATCCCCCATTCAATTGCTGCAGATGAATGTTTCCCGGCTAAGAATAAGTGAGAATTAGGGTCAAAATAGGGCGAAGATTGATAAGTGTTGCATCTGAGCATGTTGAACACTTGAACTAGCGGCTGTTTGACCACCGATCCCCTGATTCAATTGCTGCGGATGAATATTCAAAAAATCAAAATTTTCCCGACCAATTGTCAAAAATATGAGTTTTAGTTGGGATGAGTTGGCAAAAAATAAATTGGGCGGGTATTCAAACAGATCAGTATAATTATAAATGACCAAAAACTCATCAAAAATACAAATGATCTTGATAGGATACTCGAATAAATCAGGAGTATCCTAAAATAGGAGGAAAATTCTAATTTATGATACCTCCTGAAATAGGACATTTTGGAATACTTTTTTCTCCCTCGCTTAGCAAATTCAATAGATTCAATCCAGTACATACTTTTTCCAAAAAAAAACGGTGTTTGGCTGTCAAAGAGGCCATTTCTACTTAATCTTCTTCAATGAACAAGCTAATACAAGCTACATTATACTTGGTATAAGCAGCACTTTGGGTATGGAGCAGGGCCATAATTGTTTTGTTGGCGCGAAAAAACGTTTTTTTAAGTGCTGCATGATTTGCTGCTAATATTGGCATTTATGAACTAGTCAACCAATATCCAACCATATACTACGTGATGTGGAACGCTTTGTTTGGTAGGCTTTTCTATCCCAAAATAGGTAGTTCAATGGCAGAGAAACACCTACACCTAATGAACAAAAAACGGTAAAATAGAAAGCCTTGATGGGCACAATTGCTGTTTGGAACCCCCCCCTCCCCGAAAGGTCAACTTCTTTTGTGACTTTTTCCAAGTTTTTTTTTTGCTTTAATATGTCCACATATCAAATAATCATTTATTATATCAGGTACAAATCAAGTACAAACATACTCTGACGCTATTTGAGACCACAAATAGTACATAACTTCATTACCAATAAAACCAATAAAATATATTTTACTAAAAAAGGTAAATTCAGATACGAAAAATAAGGGGCCACCATTTTTCTCTTGTGAAAAAATAAGGGAAACATCGAAATGAAAAATGAAAATATGCAACAAATAAAATTTTATTTAACAAATATTCAAAATCCCGGAAAAAAATTATAAAAAAAAATCGTGATTTATTTTTCCACCTTTCCACCCTTTTACCACTGTTACTTTGGTGTACTGTTATTTTAAAAATAAAAAAAAATCGACAGGGGCACCAAGGCAAAAAAATGTGGCCCCCTAAAAGTCAATAGGGCCGATTGAAGAGAATAATTCTTGGTTCAAGGCGTTCAAGGCATCAGCCGGCTGAGGCTGAGGTAAAACCTTTGACCTGGCTGACGGCTGACGTTGAAGACAATTTTCCGAACTCAGCCGGCTGAGGTAAAACCTTTGACCTGGCTGACGGCTGACGCTGAGGACAATTTTCCGAACTCAGCCGGCTGAGGTAAAACTTTTGACCTGGCTGACGGCTGACGCTGAGGACAATTTTCCGAACTCAGCCGGCTGAGGTAAAACTTTTGACCTGGCTGACGGCTGACGCTGAGGACAATTTTCCGAACTCAGCCGGCTGAGGTAAAACTTTTGACCTGGCTGACGGCTGACGCTGGACAATTTTCCGAACTCAGCCGGCTGAGGTAAAACTTTGACCTGGCTGACGGCTGACGCTGAGGACAATTTTCCGAACTCAGCCGGCTGAGGTAAAACTTTTGACCTGGCTGACGGCTGACGCTGAGGACAATTTTCCGAACTCAGCCGGCTGAGGTAAAACTTTTGACCTGGCTGACGGCTGACGTTGAAGACAATTTCCGAACTCAGCCGGCTGAGGTAAAACTTTGACCTGGCTGACGGCTGACGTTGAAGACAATTTCCGAACTCAGCCGGCTGAGGTAAAACTTTTGACCTGGCTGACGGCTGACGTTGAAGACAATTTTCCGAACTCAGCCGGCTGAGGTAAAACTTTTGACCTGGCTGACGGCTGACGTTGAAGACAATTTTCCGAACTCAGCCGGCTGAGCTAAAACTTTTGACCTGGCTGACGGCTGACGCTGAGGACAATTTTCCGAACTCAGCCGGCTGTGGCTGATGGCTTTTTCAGAAATTAAAAAGTTCGCCAAACATATTTCTTTGCAAGACAAATTTTTAATTTTTATTCAAACATATTATTTAAAATATAGCAATTATGAGTAAAACAAATTTTTTTACTACTTTTGCAGAATTTTCACTAAGGTTTTCTTTAGCAAAATTTTGGTTTTTTTCTATAAAGTACAACAAAAAATGTCTAACGTCATCTGGATTTTGACTCATTGCATTTTTTATATTGTCTAAATTGTTGTTTTTGTTGTGAAATCATTGTTTTGTAAGTTTTTTTTGCAGCAATATCAAAAAGGGAAAGCATTATTACACCAGTAGCAGCAAATAAGCAACACTTAGCTGGCCCTTGATTTGCCTGTCCAGTGGGCTGGAAGCTTTATTATAGAGAACTTTGTCCTTTTTTTAGGCAACAGATTAGTAGTTGCACCACCAAATAATTTTTTTTTGTCAAAGCGAGTAAGCATGGACAGCCTGAATGCAGTAGAAAATATTTTGTTCGCCACAGACTCCTACAAGGCTGGTTTGGATATTTGACAGTGTTTTTTTAATAATTAATAAAGACCTTATTTTGCAGGTAACCCATCATGTGCAATATCCAAAAGGTTAATTTGCAGCTTTTTATTTAAAAAAAACTGATCTATGCAATGCGCATCCAATAATTATTTTTTAATTTCTGACTAAACAAAAACATCAACTTATCCTGAGTCAGATTTGACCCCGTAGATAACTGTACGTTAATAACTGTAGAATTTCTCGTATAATGTACGAGAAATTCCACAGTTAATGTTGGCGCAAAATTTGACTAAGGATGAGTGGATTTTTTTGCTAAGTCAGAAAAACCCGTGAAAAAATTTCGGAAAAATTTTTTGGATATTTGTTGGGGTGGCCCACGAAAAAATTGCCTTGGTCCAGCCTGTTGATTTTTTATCGATTTTTTTCCAAATTATTCACGAAGATATATATTTTTTTAAACTTTCAATAAACATTTTTTATTAAAAATTTCTTTTAGGGGAGGGGTGTGGGTGGTGGTTGGTTTATCCAGAGTCGACTGATAGTCGACCGAAATGATAGCATCATTTAGAGCTATCGAGAAAAAAGAATCGTAAAATCGAGAGTATCGAGAGTAAATTTTGATAGAGTGGTACGAAAAAAAGTATCGTTAAATCGGGGGTATCGTTAAATCGAGGATAGGAGCACTTGAACCTGAGCCACCCCCCAGTCAAATCAGAGTGGGGGACCAAGGCAAATTTTTTTCGAAAATTTTTGACTCCACTATTTTTTCATCTAAAGCCTCAAAAAATCATTTTTTAATCATGTTTATACAAAAAACTCTTGGTATAAAAAATTTTCGAAAAAAAATTTGCCTTGGTCCCCCAAGCTGATTTGACTTGCTGGCTCAGGTTCAGGTGAGTGGGGGTGGTTGGTGTTTGTTCAAGTTCAATTTAGCCTTGAGGGTATCGTTAAATCGAGGGTTGACTGTAATATTACTAACAGTTAAGTAGATGCGGATAGCTAAAAGAAAAAAAGGCAGTTAGATCTTTGAAATCACACTGTACAGTTAACGTGATATGTTTCAGGAACCACCCATGTCTACTCCTACTTTGAAAGCAGAGGTGGCAAATTCGATGAAACCTGCTTCTTTGGTCTGCAATACATCCTCAAAAGGTGGCTTTTGGGACCGGTGATTAATGCTCAAATGGTCAGGCAGGCCAAGTACTTCTACAAAGTACATTTTGGTGGCATGGATGTGTTCAACGAACAGGGTTGGATGCACATAGTTGAGGTAAACATTTTGTTTGCCTTTTGAACCACAAATTAATAATTAGCCTGTTCAAAAATAACAGAAAATAAAAAATGAAGGTATAACACGGCTCCCATCTTTTTTCTCAAAAATCAGGAAAATCTCAGAAAAAATCAGATTTTTGGTGAAACTAAAAAAATATCATTGCACTTGACGCTCGATATAACATAACTCAAGGGAACGGCAAGGAAAAATTATGTTGTAGGGAGGTTGTGTTATTCGAGTTTCTGTATAACTTAATCCTATTGGATTCAAAAAAATTATGTTATATCGAGATTTATGTTATAGAGAGATAGAGCATCGACTGTACTAATTGTTTTATTTGTACTGAAAATGCTTTAGCATTAACGTTGTCACACAGTTAACTCAATTTTTTAAAAAATTTTGACCTTGGAAAGAAATTTTCCGACCTAAAATTTTTGACTCAGCCAATGTATTTACGCTCTCTAATTTTATATTGCCATTTTTGATTAAATTTTTATTATAATTTTTTTTAATTTTTTGCACTAGCGTGTAGCCCTGGATCTTGGCTTTCTAATGCGCTATCAAACTCTGCTGTATAGTTTCAGGAATGTAGAGATTCGGAGGTTTTGTAAAAAAAACCTCAATGTTTTTAAATTCTCTGAATCTCTACATTCCTCAAATTATGCAGCAGAGTTTGATGGCACATTAGAAAGCCAAGATCCAGGGCTACACCTAGTGCAAAAAAATTTAAAAAATTCAAACAAAAATGGCAATATAAAATTAAACGAGATAGGAGCACTGAGGTGTATGCCTTGTTAATTCGCCTACCCGAAATTAACGGACAGAAATCGATTCATGACCATTTATAGCTTTTAGAAGCACAACGGCTACTTGCCTGTCCGAATCAAAGCAGTGCCTGAAGGGTCAGTAGTGGGTGTACGAAATGTACTTTTTACAGTTGAGAATACTGATCCAGCTGTGCCTTGGCTGACCACTTGGCTGGAGGTATAAATGCAAAATTATCTAGTAGTTTTGACATATATAAATTTGCAGACCCTGTTACTACAAGTGTGGTATCCTATGACTGTTTGGTAAATTTGACAATTTTTTTTTACTAATTGAAAAAGAAGGCTGTCTGAATTTAGCACTAGCTCAAGAGCCCAGAAACAGATGATTGCAGAAAGCCTGCTGGAGACTTCTGGGTCACTAGATGGTCTGCCATTCAAGTTGCATGACTTCGGATTTCGTGGATGTACGTCTGTAGAGGTGAGATATATTTTGGGAATTTTTTTATTGCTTTATCAAGAGAAATTTGTCAGTTATATAAAAATACAAGGCTAAGTTCGGTATACATCCACCAGTTTACCTTGGTCCCCCAAGGTGATTTTTTTCAATTTTTGTATGATAAAACAGTGTGCGAAAATTCGAAAAAATATTGAAAAAAATCAGCTTGGGGACCAAGGTAAACGGGGGTGTATACCGAACTTGACTGGGGGTGTATACCGAACTTGACTGGGGGTGTATACCGAACTTGACTGGGGGTGTATACCGAACTTGACTGGGGGTGTATACCGAACTTGACTGGGGTGTATACCGAACTTGACTGGGGGTGTATACCGAACTTGACTGGGGGTGTATACCGAACTTGACTGGGGGTGTATACCGAACTTGACTGGGGGTGTATACCGAACTTGACTGGGGGGTTTGACTGGGGCACAACGAAAATTCGAAAAGCGGAATCGGTAGAGCTCGTGGGAGTTAAGAAAATGGAAAAAAAAGCTCTGCAACATATGGGAGGGGGGAGGCGCTTATTAGAGATAATACGGTAAGTGTCCCAGCCCCCTTTAATATATCGAAATTAAAAAATATCGCACGAAAGAATTGAAACACCCCCATAATTTCAAAGTTACAGCACTTTTCGAAAATATTTCCTTAATTTTTAGAGCGCAGCCATTGGTGGTGCTGCCCATTTAGTAAATTTTGTCGGCACTGACACCATTCCTGGGCTGCAGCTTTGTCGCAAGTAATTTAAAGCAATCTTTATAAAAAAAAGTCTTCTAAAAAAAATTATTTGAAGGTACTACCATGCCCCTATGTCTGGATTCTCCATTCCGGCAGCTGAGCACAGGTTTGCAAAGGCATATTTTATTGGGTAATATTTAATTCTGCCCGGTAATATCCAAATATCACTTTTCTCTGCATTTTTGTGTCAATTTTTTAAAATTTTTAACATTATCGTGTAGCGCAAGATCTCAGCTTTCCAACGAGCTATCGAATTTCATTGAATGATTTCAGAAATGATAAGATTTGGGGCTTTGAAAAAAATAGGTGTTGTTTCGTCCCAACCCCTAAATATCTAGATTTCTGAAAGGGTGGTATTTACTTCTGCCCGCTAATTTCTGACAAATACCCGCTAATTTTTTATTTGCACTTTCTCTATATTTTTCTCTGAATGTTTTAAAACTTTTATCATTATCGTGTAGCCCAAGATCTCAACTTTCCAACGAGCTATCAAACTTGAAAATCTAGAAATCTTGAAATCTAGATATTTAGGGGTTGAGAGGAAACAACACCTATTTTTTTCAAAGCCCCAAATTTTATCGTTTCTGAAATCATTAAATAAAAATCGATATCTCGTTGGAAAGCTGAGATCTTGCGCTACACGATAATGTTAAAAAATTTTAAAAATTGACACAAAAATGTAGAGAAAAATGCAACTATAAAATTATCAAGCATTAAGAAATTAGCGGGCAGAATTAAATACCACCCTATTTTATTACAGTCAAACCTGGGTTATCCGACACCCAAAGGGACCGCCCTTATGGTGTCGGATAAACGAGGTGTCGGTTAACTGAGGTGTTGGATAACTGGGGTGTAGGTTTACCAGGCCAACCAAATCGGGCTCATGGTGTCGGATAAAAGAGGGTGTCGGTTAACTGGGGTGTCGGATAACCCAGGTTTGACTGTACTTGAATCACGCATTTTGTTCAGCACAATCACCTCTTGGCAAAAATCAGGAGAATCGGCAGCCTACTTAAATATGCTGGAGCAATTTCCAGTGGGGTTGGTGTCAATAGTCTCTGACTCCTATGACATCTACAATGCAGTCAGCAGCATTTGGGGTGATGAACTAAAAGCCTACGTGATGGAGAGGGCCGACAAAGGTTGTTTGGTGATCAGACCAGATAGTGGAGATCCCACTGAAGTGGTGTTAAAAGTGCTGAACTTATTGGCTGACAAGTTTCCAACAACTATCAACTCCAAAGGCTACAAGGTTTTGCCGTCCTATTTGAGGGTGATGCAGGGAGATGGCATTTGTCTCGAAAGTTTGAAAGAAATCATGGATGGCTTGAAAGTGGGTTTTTCAAAATACAGTCGCAATTTTTCAAAATTTGGCAGTAGAGTCAAAGCTCTGATATGAGAACAATCTGAAAAAATTAATGGGTCCGCACTCAGGTCGACACTCGACCCAGTGTAGACCTGAGTGCAGATCCATCCATTTTTATACAACATTTTTCAAGCAGATTTCACTAGTGAATAGCTCATTTTAAAGCCTCGCATTTTGGATAGAAAATGGTAGTACAGTCGAGTGCCGATATAACGGCACCCCTGGGGACCGGTCAAAGGTGCCGTTATATCGGGGGTGCCGTTATATCGGGGGTAACATGAAAAAATCTTTATTTGACTAAACAGAAAATTTTTTTAATTGACTAAACAGGTGGTGCCAAATAACACGAACAATTTAACGATCTACGGAAAAAAATCGGTGTACTTAAACCACCTGGATGGTACCCAACCACCTGGATATTACCCGAACCACGTGTATAGTACTTAAACCACCTGGATGGTACCTAACCACCTGGATATTACCCGAACCACGTTTATAGTACTTAAACCACCTGGATGGTACCTAACCACCTGGATATTACCCGAACCACGTGTATAGTACTTAAACCACCTGGATGGTACCTAACCACCTGGATATTACCCGAACCACGTGTATAGTACTTAAACCACCTGGATGGTACCTAACCACCTGGATATTACCCGAACCACGTGTATAGTACTTAAACCACCTGGATGGTACCTAACCACCTGGATATTACCCGAACCACGTGTATAGTACTTAAACCACCTGGATGGTACCTAACCACCTGGATATTACCCGAACCACGTGTATAGTACTTAAACCACCTGGATGGTACCTAACCACCTGGATATTACCCGAACCACGTGTATAGTACTTAAACCACCTGGATGGTACCTAACCACCTGGATATTACCCGAACCACGTGTATAGTACTTAAACCACCTGGATGGTACCTAACCACCTGGATATTACCCGAACCACGTGTATAGTACTTAAACCACCTGGATGGTACCTAACCACCTGATATTACCCGAACCACGTGTATAGTACTTAAACCACCTGGATGGTACCTAACCACCTGGATATTACCCGAACCACGTGTATAGTACTTAAACCACCTGGATGGTACCTAACCACCTGGATATTACCCGAACCACGTGTATAGTACTTAAACCACCTGGATGGTACCTAACCACCTGGATATTACCCGAACCACGTGTATAGTACTTAAACCACCTGGATGGTACCTAACCACCTGGATATTACCCGAACCACGTGTATAGTACTTAAACCACCTGGATGGTACCTAACCACCTGGATATTACCCGAACCACGTGTATAGTACTTAAACCACCTGGATGGTACCTAACCACCTGGATATTACCCGAACCACGTGTATAGTACTTAAACCACCTGGATGGTACCTAACCACCTGGATATTACCCGAACCACGTGTATAGTACTTAAACCACCTGGATGGTACCTAACCACCTGATATTACCCGAACCACGTGTATAGTACTTAAACCACCTGGATGGTACCTAACCACCTGGATATTACCCGAACCACGTGTATAGTACTTAAACCACCTGGATGGTACCTAACCACCTCGATATTACCCGAACCACGTTTATAGTACTTAAACCACCTGGATGGTACCTAACCACCTGGATATTACCCGAACCACGTGTATAGTACTTAAACCACCTGGATGGTACCTAACCACCTGGATATTACCCGAACCACGTGTATAGTACTTAAACCACCTGGATGGTACCTAACCACCTGGATATTACCCGGACCACGTTTATAGTACTTAAACCACCTGGATGGTACCTAACCACCTGGATATTACCCGAACCATGTTTATAGTACTTAAACCACCTGGATGGTACCTAACCACCTGGATATTACCCGAACCACGTGTATAGTACTTAAACCACCTGGATGGTACCTAACCACCTGGATATTACCCGAACCACGTTTATAGTACTTAAACCACCTGTATAGTACTCAAGTACTTATAGTACTTTCGCCTTTTCCTAAAGGTTAAAAACCATAATCAAGCCAAAAAAGTCTAAGCTCTCCGCTGACTGGAAGATTGTTGCTTCTGACCTGTTTGAACCAGACGACAAGCGCTTCTTCCATTTGTTCATAATTCCTGGCTTTAGTCTTGACCGCTTTGTATTCCCACCCTCTTCGATTGCTTTCATAATCGTTTCCTTTTCCTTTAATATTCCTTGCATCGTTCCCCTTGGAATTTGAAACCGTGCAGACAGCTTCGTCTGATTGTTATTTTCGGAACCCGCTTTGATAATAGCCTTTTTTACTTCCAGAGTTACAGCAGTGCGCTTCCTTATTGCCATAGCGAACTAAACGAAAGAAATTTTGAGATAAATTTGTACTAAATTTATAAGTGCCGTTATATGAGGGGCTATTTTATTCACCGGGACCGGCTGTTTAGTTCCGTTATAGCGGGGGTGCCGTTATATCGGCACTCGACTGTAACAGGATAAAAGGCTAAATTGAACTTAACCCCCACCAGTCGATTGAACTTAGCCCCACCAGTCGATTGAACTTAGCCCACACCAGTCGATTGAACTTAGCCCCACCAGTCGATTGAACTTAGCCCCCACCAGTCGATTGAACTTAGCCCACACCAGTCGATTGAACTTAGCCCCACCAGTCGATTGAACTTAGCCCACACCAGTCGATTGAACTTAGCCCCACCAGTCGATTGAACTTAGCCCCCACCAGTCGATTGAACTTAGCCCCCACCAGTCGATTGAACTTAACCCCACCAGTCGATTGAACTTAGCCCCCACCAGTCGATTGAACTTAGCCCCACCAGTCGATTGAACTTAGCCCACACCAGTCGATTGAACTTAGCCCCCACCAGTCGATTGAACTTAACCCCCACCAGTCGATTGAACTTAGCCCCCACCAGTCGATTGAACTTAGCCCCACCAGTCGATTGAACTTAGCCACACCAGTCGATTGAACTTAGCCCCCACCAGTCGATTGAACTTAACCCCACCAGTCGATTGAACTTAGCCCCACCAGTCGATTGAACTTAGCCCCCACCAGTCGATTGAACTTAGCCCACACCAGTCGATTGAACTTAGCCCCCACCAGTCGATTGAACTTAGCCCACACCAGTCGATTGAACTTAACCCCCACCAGTCGATTGAACTTAGCCCCCACCAGTCGATTGAACTTAGCCCCACCAGTCGATTGAACTTAGCCCACACCAGTCGATTGAACTTAGCCCCCACCAGTCGATTGAACTTAACCCCACCAGTCGATTGAACTTAGCCCCCACCAGTCGATTGAACTTAGCCCCCACCAGTCGATTGAACTTAGCCCACACCAGTCGATTGAACTTAGCCCCACCAGTCGATTGAACTTAGCCCCCACCAGTCGATTGAACTTAGCCCCCACCAGTCGATTGAACTTAGCCCACACCAGTCGATTGAACTTAGCCCCCACCAGTCGATTGAACTTAGCCCCACCAGTCGATTGAACTTAGCCCCCACCAGTCGATTGAACTTAGCCCACACCAGTCGATTGAACTTAGCCCCACCAGTCGATTGAACTTAACCCCCACCAGTCGATTGAACTTAGCCCCCACCAGTCGATTGAACTTAGCCCCACCAGTCGATTGAACTTAGCCCACACCAGTCGATTGAACTTAGCCCCCACCAGTCGATTGAACTTAACCCCACCAGTCGATTGAACTTAGCCCCCACCAGTCGATTGAACTTAGCCCCACCAGTCGATTGAACTTAGCCCCCACCAGTCGATTGAACTTAACCCCACCAGTCGATTGAACTTAGCCCCACCAGTCGATTGAACTTAGCCCCACCAGTCGATTGAACTTAGCCCACACCAGTCGATTGAACTTAGCCCCCACCAGTCGATTGAACTTAGCCCACACCAGTCGATTGAACTTAACCCCCACCAGTCGATTGAACTTAGCCCCCACCAGTCGATTGAACTTAGCCCCACCAGTCGATTGAACTTAGCCCACACCAGTCGATTGAACTTAGCCCCCACCAGTCGATTGAACTTAACCCCACCAGTCGATTGAACTTAGCCCCCACCAGTCGATTGAACTTAGCCCCCACCAGTCGATTGAACTTAGCCCCCACCAGTCGATTGAACTTAGCCCCCACCAGTCGATTGAACTTAGCCCACACCAGTCGATTGAACTTAGCCCCCACCAGTCGATTGAACTTAGCCCCACCAGTCGATTGAACTTAACCCCACCAGTCGATTGAACTTAGCCCCACCAGTCGATTGAACTTAACCCCCACCAGTCGATTGAACTTAGCCCCCACCAGTCGATTGAACTTAGTCCCCACCAGTCGATTGAACTTAGCCCCCACCAGTCGATTGAACTTAGCCCCCACCAGTCGATTGAACTTAACCCCACCAGTCGATTGAACTTAGCCCCCACCAGTCGATTGAACTTAGTCCCCACCAGTCGATTGAACTTAACCCCACCAGTCGATTGAACTTAGCCCACACCAGTCGATTGAACTTAACCCCACCAGTCGATTGAACTTAGCCCCCACCAGTCGATTGAACTTAACCCCACCAGTCGATTGAACTTAGTCCCCACCAGTCGATTGAACTTAGCCCCCACCAGTCGATTGAACTTAGTCCCCACCAGTCGATTGAACTTAGCCCCCACCAGTCGATTGAACTTAGCCCCACCAGTCGATTGAACTTAGCCCACACCAGTCGATTGAACTTAGCCCCACCAGTCGATTGAACTTAGCCCCCACCAGTCGATTGAACTTAGCCCACACCAGTCGATTGAACTTAGCCCCCACCAGTCGATTGAACTTAGCCCCCACCAGTCGATTGAACTTAGCCCACACCAGTCGATTGAACTTAGCCCCACCAGTCGATTGAACTTAGCCCACACCAGTCGATTGAACTTAGCCCCCACCAGTCGATTGAACTTAGCCCACCAGTCGATTGAACTTAACCCCACCAGTCGATTGAACTTAGACCAGTCATTCAGCTTGGGGACCAAGGCAAAAATTTTTTTCACATTTTTTATACCAATAATATATTTTGCATGAAAATGTTATTTCAATTTTTCATGCACTTTTTGTGCTAAAAATTGTTGGTATTAAAAATGTGAAAAAAAATTGACTTGGTCCCCCAAGCTGAATGACTGTTGGGGGTTAAGTTCAATCGACTGGTAGGGGTTAAGTTCAAGTGTGCCGAAAAAAATTCAGTTGAGGAAAAAATTTATAACCCCTAAAAAACGCTAAATTTTGCACTCAGTCCAACACACATTGTGAACGTGCCTTCTACAGTCCAACTTCGATATAAGACCACCCTCAGCACCGGCTAAGGGTGGCCTTGTATCGGAGTTTGACTGTAATGTAGCTAGGGTCTTACTGGCACAAGTTTCAACTATTTCAGAAACAACATGCAAAACCGAATTAGATAGAAGAATAACCTCTGGCAAAAGACACCAAAAGACCCAGCGAGGAGGGACGATGATCGTTTAGATACAACTATCGAGTAGATACATCGATTAGATACAACTGTCAATTAGATACATCGATTAGATACAACTATCAATTAGATACATCGATTAGATACACGCAATTTTTAATTGGCGGCTTATTTTTGGATACCCAGGAGTTACACCGCTGTAGCACGTTTTCTCTTCGATATCTATGTCTTTTTGTTTACTGTCTTTCACATGCAATATTTTACTTTGTTTCAGTTTTATGGCTAACAAACTGGTGCACTCAAACCGAATCGGAGCTAGGACGGTGCCAATAACTCTCACTGCTGATGGAAGCGGACACTTGGACTCAACATGGAAGAATCACAACTCTCGCTGATGCTGATGGATCGGAGCAAGTCTACCTCAATTGCGCTGGCTGTCGTTCGGTGATTCAAAAGAAGGGAGCCGTAAAGAAGACGATCAAGACAGTGAAATTCAACAGGACAAGCGGGGAATGGATAGACACGGTTGACGGCTACGATCATTTTTTGCACGCCAAGGAATTTGAATGAAGTAGGACTTACTTATATTAACTAAAGTTTTTTTAATTATGTGTTTAATTTTACATGTCAAAGGAGTGGACGTGAATAAACCTGTAATCATCGCTTTTCAGGAGTGAGCTGGATCTGGACGAGACGGCTCTGTCGACTGAGCTGGAGGCATTGGCGTCGACTGAGCCGGAAGCTAAGAAACGCCGCTTGGATGATGAGCCCGTGGCTTTGAAAGAATACCTTGCTCCAGTGCCGGCCTATCCATGGAGCGGTGATCCAATTAAGTTCTACTCAATCGAAGGAGATGGGAACTGTTTCTACAGGTATCCTACTATTTACATTGTTTCTTATTGCCATTCTTGTGCATATTGCTATTCTTTCTTGTTCAGGTCTATCGCTTTTCTTGTTTACAGGGATGAGGAGGAGCACAAGTGCGTCCGCAAAGAGCTGATGAAGTTTCTGCTTGAGAACAAAGAGCAATCCTGGGTCAAATACTTCGGTGGAATTGATGGTGTGGAAGAATACGAAAAAGTATGCTCGAAGCTCGGAAAATGGGGTTCAAGCATCCAACTTTTGCTGGCAGCTAAGCGCTACAACTACAACTTCGTCCTGTTCCAGCCGGAGACCGCACCATGCTTTGTAACCTACTACGTCGACGAGATTAGTGATCTTAAATGATTGAGATACAAATAGTTTATTTCTGATGTTTCAGGAACCTGGAGACCCCGCCACAGAAATTGGATGGATTCGCTACAGAGGAGAGGAGGGCACTCTGAGAAGGCACTTTGATGTTGCGCAATTCGGGATGAAATTTGTTTGAAATTGTTTGTTCTCTTTTATTGTTATTGTTTCGAAGTGTATGAATAAAGTACGGAGAATTCGCGCTGTTTAGGATGAAATTTTGCTATTTATTGTATCTAGTTGACGTTGATATTTGCAGCGAGTTGATAGTTGTATCTAAACGATGTATCTAATCGACAGGTGTATCTAATCGATGTATCTAATCGATAGTTGTATCTAAACGATGTATCTAATCGATAGTTGTATCTAATTGATGATTTACCGCGAGGAGTGTTATATTAATAAATGAGTAATTAATAAATAAATGATTCTAGTCAAAATTACAAATACTTTTTGTACAAGGATCGTGCAGTACTTGTGTGGCAGAGTGGCTAAGGTTTCACTGTGGCAAACATTTGAAAGTAAAATGGTTCGACTCCGCTAGGGTGCGATGCTATTTTCTAAAAAAAAACTCCAATGACGATACTCCCAGCTTTCCGAAAATACAATGTCGAAAAACATATGTTCCCTAAAACTATAATCTGAGGAGTTATTTTAGCTCTTTTTGTTTACAGAATCATTTTAAGGGCTACTAAAAGTAGCCTTTAAAATACTAAAAGTAGCCTTTAAAATGCCAGAAATATTTTGCAAAAAGTGGAAAACAACTCCTCAGGCCAATAGGGAACATATGTTACTCGACATATTAATTTCAGAAAGCTGGGAGGATCGTCACCGGAGTTTTATAGAAAATATGCTTGCACTTGGGTGGAATCGAACCACCGCCGATTGGTTCACAATACAGAGCCTTTGCACACTAGGCTACGCATGACAACTGTGAGATTTCAATTTTATACAACTATATTTACATAAACATTTTTTTAACTACAGTCGAATCTGTATTTAAGGGCACTCCATATAAGGACAGTTTTATAAGAACACCTCTATTTAAGGACAGCGCTTGGCCGGTTTGAGTGTCCTTAAATACAGGTTCGACTGTATTTAATAAAGAATTTTACAGAACGAAAACTGGAGTGTGGAAAATGTGGTGTTTGGCACAGGTGGTGCATTGCTGCAAAAACTAGACAGAGACACGCAGAGGTGTGCTTACAAGTGTTCTAGGGTCACCATCGACAATGAGCTGGTAAGAGTTTTGGGAACTAGTACAGTTATAAGGAGAGAGGTGGTTTGAAGTAACTTTTGTTCGAAAGATTACATATTGACAAAATTATTTGCTACCATGATACACTTGTGTGACCGAGTGGCTAAGGTTTCACTGTGGTAAACATTTATTTACTTTTATATTATTTACTTTTATAAATAATTCGACTTTACTTGTATATCACCCCCCCCCCTCTAATCAATTTTTTTAAAAAGTGCTCCCAAACACTAGATATCGACCCAAAATCATGTCAAAAAGGCATTATTTTTGAGTTCTGTTCAATGAAAAATTGATTTTTGGACCATTTTTGACCATTTGAGTGTTTCACCATGTTTCTCAACATGGCATTGTCAAAAAGAGCCCCTAAATGCATTTTTGATTAAGAGTGTTGCTCGGAGTCAGGTCTAAGGTAAGTGTGTGTGCGCATCTCTAACTATAAAACCCCCGGGGGTGCAGGGGGCTTGGGGTTTAGATGCGCTCCTTTTGGAGGCTTGATGTTAAGTTTCGCACACATACCGATTCGCACACAAAGTACCTAGACACGAATTACTCGAGAGTGACTCTGGATGTATGAAAATATTTTTTTAAAAAAGTTGATTCAAAGGTGGGCTTACCCAGGTAGGTAACCCAGGCAGTGATTCTGTTAAAAAAGTAGTTAAAATGATCAAAAAACTTCAAATTTTTTTGGATAGTTATCGAGAGTTGACTGTATTCGGAAAAATTTACGTAACATTGCCAGAAACTCAATTTAACTGAAAAGCTATGTTTGCCAATTTCAGCACAACGTCTTCAAACATCCTACAACAGATGTGGGAAAGCGCAGCAAAAAAGGAAGGCTTACTCTAGAAAAACAGCCCGATAACAGCTATGTGACCATCCAAGAAGGCAAGGGGGACGAAAACAAGGTTTGAAAATACAGAAACTTGTGTTAAATAATTTATTTTTCAAACAAGTTCAGGATGAACTGGTTTGTGTGTACGAAAATGGCCGACTGTTGGTGGATTACAGCCTGGACGACATCCGCCAAAGAGCTGAAATCCCTCTTGTTCGGGAATTAGTGGACAGTAATATGGGTGTCAACACAACTAATAATAGTACTAATGGAGTCGCCAAGATGTCTGCCAACAATGGGAGGGAGTTGAGAGAAACAAGCTTTAGATAAATTTATGTACGGTCTTTCACTTATTTATAATATTGTATAATAAAGTTTTATTAAAAAATGACGACTTACAATTTACAGGGTATCTAATCAAAACTGCAAAATTTTTAGGATAATTTTTGTCAAGAGGGCTAAATTTACCCCTTCGCCCCCCACTCGATTAAAAAGGCCTTCTTCACCGTAGCACTTGCTTCCACCAGGCCGAACTCTTTTACCACATCGGAATCGAACCAGGCTGAAAACAGGGCGTTTGCTAAGACCAACGAATGAATAGATTGAAAATGTACCCGTTTGCTCTTTCATTCAACACCATATAGTCTTTGCCACACTTCTTGCACTGCCGATTAATGGAGACGATTCCGTGTGTGTCCAGGAAAGAAAGCAAGGCGTCATTGTTTTCGGAAAGGCGGTCCAGTTTCGCCAGCGTCCATCGATCCGTAGAGCAGCGTCCGTCTCTTCTTAGAGCCATCTAAAACACACTTTATTGATAATTGCAGAGCCAAAATGACAATAAAGAAACAAAGAACTGAATAAACAAGTGAGTAAGAAAGTGGAAAGTTTTTTGGTGGGACAATAAAGCGGGAATTTAAATCATATATCTCAAACATTAAATTCTGACAATTTTAAATTAATTTTAAAAGTCTTAAAAAATCGAAGAAAAATATGCTTTGGTCCCCCCTATGGTTCCGGTTTGAGGGGTGTAGGGGTTAATCGAGTGGGGGGCGTAGGGGTTAATCGAGTGGGGGGCGAAGGGGTAAGGTGCTCCGTCAAGAGCTTTTGCAGGAAAATCAATTACAATTTCTTTTTATTTTTCAACAAAAAAGTTTAATAAGTTATCTAAAAAACACTCACGAGGAAACCGTTCGAACTGTAAAATCGAATTCGGAAATTCGGTTTCGGCCAAAATTTTCAGTCGATCTACAGGGTGAGTCAAGATTTTCTAAGGGTGTAAAAAGAAGAGACGGCACGAGAATAACAGAATGCACGGGGGAAATTTAAATGAAAAGTTCAGTCACATTGAAGTACACAAATAGACACCAAGGATCCTTGAAGAAGATAGAGCTGCATATTCATTCATCATTTTTACTGTAGCAATACATTGCTCTTTATTTCAATATTCATAAGCTGTGAATATATTTAGTAGCTGAAAAAGTAGTAGTAGTAATTTTGTGTGTTTTTCGGGCAGTAACTCTATAGGTAGTTTGATCATTAGCATGGACTTAGGTTCTACGGAACAAGACTGAAAAGTACAAAAAAATTCAAGGCTTACTGGCAAAGACATAAAAGTTGATATTAAACAAAATATTAATTCTTATATATTTAGCATAAAGATTTCAGTAGTCCTTGACAATGCCGAGAACTCGAGAACTAATCGCCGGAAACGGTAACGAATGTAGGCTTTAAAAGCGAAGTTCGAGCAAAATGAAGATCTAAGAACGGTGTTTTAGATACTGGTGACGCAATCCTGATTGAAGCCAACAGTAAATACAAGTACTGGGGGTGGGAGTGATCGAAACTGACGCGAGACTGCTGACGGACGACCATGAGAGTTGGCCAGGGAGGAACAAAACGGGAAGACTCTTAATGAAAGTGAGAGGTTATTTAAAAGAAACATAAATAGTAAGCAATGAACTTCAAACGATTGCCGATTCAGAGGGAGCCGTAAATGTGGAAAACATAGAACTGGAGGATGGCGATCGAGATAAACAAAGCTTCAAATGGTTAGAGCACCACTATCAGGTCATTCAATACAGTGGAAACTGTTTTTTCTCGCACTGACTCAACGTGGGAGCAGTATAAAGACCAATGCTAGTCAAAATCGGTGTCCAGTATCCACAGGACGGAACCGGACAAAGCCGAATGGTCGAAATGCTAGACATCATTCGCATCGACACTTATAAATTTCGCATTGTATTTGAACGTTTGAAGACAAAATTCGGAAGAGCAGGAAGAGACTATGTGGTTCCGTCGACTAGTCTTCTAGTGTGGCAAGCTGAACCAAAAGAATGGGTTCGAAATAAGGAATGCGAGACCAATCGAAAAATCAAAGGTGTAACGACAATCGTCTATGACACTCCATCGGACAAAATTTCATTGATAGCAGCTCCACATGCCAAACAAATTATTAAGGTACACAAGCGTATGATGTGGTGAGAGGAAAAGCTGCAAGAGGAAAGGCATGCAAAACAGTGATGGTAGAGGTGCCTACAGGAACTTGGGTAATGAAACAGTTCTTCTTACCTGAAAATACGCCGTTCGATACAAATAATGTAGAAAAACTAAAAAACAGGACTGGTCACATGCACCGCAAAGACAGCCAGCATTCAACGGTCTATCAAAGAAACAGAATCAACAATCAGAAGCCGTGTTCAAACTTTGGAGAACTTAATTAGTGTGTTGATTCTCGCTACGGAACATCGAATGAAACTTAAAACTCTTTACATCAACCATGTTTGATGGAACGATAGTATCTCAGACCGCAGATCAAAGGGATTCGCAAGACAAGATCATGAAAGAAGCTGTTGGTTCCCTCTTACAACGGGAGATATAACACCTTCTGCAGTCTGCATTAACAAAAGATCAAATCTGCAATGATCACAATCGCGAGCAAGAAATGGGAATGCAGCTTTGCTTGGGAGCTGCGGCTGGACATGCTGCAGTTATAGCGCCTCCAGGTACAGAAAAATATTTCTTGTTGGCTCTGATGATTGTTCAGATCGTTTTAAAAGGTGACTTTGATCTCATCGTAGTAACGGTGCCCCATTATCAAACTATTCAGGATCTCATTCGCAACACGTTGTGCTGGCTGGAGAAACCAGCAAGAGAGATCCCAGAACGATTTCAAAAAAGGCGTAGAGCAATGATCATAGTCTCGGATGACGCTAAACGGAAGTACAGCAAAATAGACGAGGAATTCTTAGAGTGGAGAGTTGTTCGAGCGATTGAAGGAATTCGTAAAAGCACAAAGAATCTCGAAAATGTTCGACTGGAAGACGAAGAAATGATTAAAAAATGACTCATGTATTTTCAACAATCAGCGAGGCACAAGCAGAGGTTCAAGCACATTATAAAGATGAAAGTGGAGGAAAGCTAGACCCAATGGCCTCACTAAGCGATCGAACACTAATGAGGGGCTGGGGCGATGAACAAATTCTCGAAAGTAATAACCTTCGTGCAAACAAAGGGAAACGCCAATCAATCATGGTACAACATGGAAGGGAACAAGGTTGCGCACCAGGTATATCACGCACTGAGACACCGCCTTCGATCAGCCAAGATAGCGGTACTGGCCTACTACAATGCATAGCTTGAGATTTTCAAAAAAGAGAGCCAACGGCAGATTCTTCTACAGTGGATGGCTATCAAGGAAAGAGTGCGATGTGGCGATCGCAATCTTGACGAGTACGTAGACAATAGCACCGGATCGCTGCAAACACGTCCTCCATCCTAAAATGGCCGCAGCCGTACAATGAAGAGCAAGAGAAGGTCTTATATTGATCGACGATTTCGATCTGATGAAGCTTGAGCCAAACTGGAAGCAATATATCGAAACTGCGATAGAAAATGGAAAGACATAAACTCACAGCTCATTCATCAATCAGGGACCTGAAAAAATCTGGAAATCGCAAATGTCAAGAGCTGGAAACCTCCATGAGATGAACTTCGTGCAGAATCAGATATGGAGAATACAAGTTCAGCCACCGAGGGAGTAAAGAAGTAGAATGCCAATGACAACATGGTGGAATGACCCATAGCAAGAAGCACATCATCTCCAATGCTACAGATGCAACAATGTGATGTATCGCATGCTGGAAATTCACTGCATCCAATACCACATAGTCAACAATGGAACGGATCAAATGGAACCGGCCCATCTTCTCCAATGCCACCATTGACACAATAGAACAGACCACACAGCCAGAGATCATGGAAGAGAGGAAGATATTGAGCAGCCATTGATACAGAACGAACTTGAGATTTTTTTTTTGCTTTGATAACTGCCAGTGTTTTCATTTTAGTCGTGCCACTGTTAACAATATGGTGTATATGCTTAATACTGAAAATAAGGCCGAATTGCAGATTCGACCACTACATGGAAAACAACTAATTAGTTGATAACGAAAAGGGGATGTGAATCTTTGAAAATGGGGACTATTTTATTTTCAGGGGGAAGGTTGGCGAAAAGGTGTGGCAGATAAGGAAAGGGCCAATAGTATAACCGATAAGACATTTAATAAAGAGAAAGGAAAAATTTGTGTTAGAACGGATACCGTTCTTATTTTTTGGGGGGAGGTGTAACATTTGCATCGAAAAATAAATTTATTGCTCAACATCAAAATAACAGATCAGCACCACACTTGACGAATTGATAGCAAGATATGAGAATACACTACCAGTGGATCTACGGATCTTAATCATAGGCAAGCAGTATCATTACTTTTTCTTTTATTGCCTGCTCGCGTAGCTCTTCTTCGTTATCCGGGTCAATCCTCATGCACATTAGTTAAGCCATCACTGATTCGGTTGATACATTGTATTGGTTCTCGATTGCTTTACGTTTCCTAACACATTGCTTCAGCTGTTTGGTACTCATGAGAGCAAGCGTGCACTCGACTAATACATATGGAGGATTCTTCGAATGATCACAGGAGAATAGGTCAATCTCTTCGTTCTGAAGAATAGTTAATGTTTACAAGATATATATGGTCCTTTCAAATATTTCATATTCTCTAGTAACCCCCTTGTCTAATAAGTCTCTGTCCTTTTTGAGGACTTAGATCTCAAACAAGATCGAAATTACCACGATTTAAGTGGTTGAACAGTATCCCAAATGGATTATTAGAGAAAAAGAATGAGGGTCCAAGGGAAAAGGCAAAATGGGCCAGAAACGTAACTCACGTTTCTGTTCAGGGCGCAAAATTTCCACGCGTTTCTGCCCTACAGTGACGAAAGAGTATGTATCTCTTTAATCCACCACAGGGGAGAAACACGAGTTAGTGCGCCGAACAGAAGCATGAGTCACATTTCTTCCTCGCCTTATTTTAATTTTTTCATAACCCTTTCTCTTGGATCACCCATTCTTGTTCCTCCTCAAAAAACGTTATTTATGGCACGTTATTTATAGTGGACTCTCTAGAAAACCAATCTCGAAGTTTTTATCAAAATTCGATCGAGATTTAATCGATACCAGATTATAATCAAACATTATCAAGTTTAAAAGTAAAAATGTACAAGAAGGCTTTTTTCAGCTACTTTAAGTCGGTTAAATAATTCTTGCCAAAACACTTACCCCCCAACTATTCACAAAGGTACAAACGAGCTCATAGGAATGATGAAACTGCCGATGAAGCTTGTTTTCCATCAGTTTCTGGCAGAGAAGCTCAAATGTGGTAGAAATACTGTCTTTGTCACGTCCCAAGAAGATGTCAATACGAGAACTGCAAAAAGTTTTTTCAGGCAGAGTTGAAATCCATTTTAACTTCCTCCCAAAATTTCTTCACCCGGTTGAGTTCGACACTTTTCAAAAACCAAAATTTTCGAAGGTTATCACAATTCCCCGTTTTACAGTTTGGTCCAAAATTTCGTGCCATTTTTGCATTAATTGTTTCTTATTGTAAGAATCATTTTATTATTTAGGCGAAGCCTAACAAAGGCCTGAAGTGGGCCAGGTTAAGATGCGCTCAAACGTATTTTTCTAACTTAAAAATGTATCCAAAAACAAAAAATCTGCACCCAGCTGGGTGATGAACTTTTCGGGTGGTCGTCATATCGAAGCTTAACTATGAACATCTTCTAAAGCTAATATAGACGATGTACAGTCAAACTTCGGTACTTCTTCGGCTGACATCACACCTTCAATTTTTGCATTTTGCTGAATTTTTTGCCCAGTTAAATTCATATTTTATTCACAAGCATACAACACAACAATTTGTGACCACAAATAAAACATAATATCATTTCCAGCGTATTTAGCCATACTTACCTCAAACTTTTCAGTCATACTTGCCTCTGAATATGACTGAAAAGTTGAAAAGTTGGGGTGAATGGGGGAAATATGGCTGAAAAGGAGTAGGGACACCATGCCACAACCTTACTTTAGGCTTAGGTCTTAGGCTTAGCCCTTAGGCTTAGCCTTACTTTTCAGCCATGCTGACCCTTGAGGTAAGTATGGCTAAATTCGCTGGAAATGATATTATGTTTTATTTGTGGTCACAAATTGTTGTATTGTATGCTTGTGAATAAAATATGTATTTAACTGGGCAAAAAATTCAGCAAAATGCAAAAATTGAAGGTGTGATGTCAGCCGAAGAAGTACCCAAACTTCGGTAACCCGGCACCCCATCAAGTTCGTTCCTGCATAAGGTGCGACACTTTTTTAGCTAAACTTTGGTTTTCTCTTATCACTATTGTGAGACCTTAGGCGGGAATGAACTGGAGGAGGGGGGAGGGGTGGATATGACTGCTTAGTAAATTGTTTTGAAGTTGAAGAATACACCAACCTTAGCAAATTGATGGCCTTAGTTGTGTTCTTTTCTACCTCTTGTAAGTCTTCCTCTACTTTGCTAAATCTGTCCAACAGCTTCCCTTCGAGTGTATATATCTTCGAGAGCAAAAGACGGAAGCATTCTTTAATTGGATCACTGAAAAAAAAATTGATAAATGCCGTATGTTCTCTAATATGCCAGTACAGGAATGCCACTTCTAAAAAACTTTAAACGTGTTTGGAAAATAAGTTAAAGCATTCAAAACTGAGGTAAAAAAGTTTCGAATCTTATGACGGAACTATTTTCTTTACGTTTTTTATCTATGGTTTACAACTTTTTTTCACGCCATAGTTGAAATTTAAACCAGAGTCCACTAATAAGCTGACACTCTGAGGATATATTGAAAAAAAAGGCATAGCGACTTGATAGAGAAGATACGGTAGGTTAACTTTTGTCTATGATTACCTTTCATCCATCAACCCAATCACTTTATTGATTTCGTCCTGCGTTTCGGAAGCGACAGACAAACTTGGACTTATTCGAGAAGGCTTATCAATCTAAAAAGTAACAGTAAACTGCAAAAGACTCAAATTTCGGCTAAACTTAGGATGACCCACCCCAGTCAATTTAGGAATAGCCGCCCCGAGTTTTTATTTCCCAGTAGGCCAGAACATTTTTTCCCAGTTACCGCAGATTGAAAGCTTAGGATGTTAGTTACACGATGGTGTGAAAATTCCTTGCTTTAGCTCACAAAAATGTATCTATTTTGATTAAAATAGCCACATGAGCTTTCAATATTTGGATAACAAAAATCCTAAATTAACTGGGTTGGGCGTCCAAAAACCGCTCTACAATTTCTTTGTTAAATTTTAATTTTGAATAGAGACAGATTATGATGTAGAACAAGTTTGGCAGTGTCTATAATAATTGCCCTCTGAGATACGTTTTCACAACCCCTTTCAACTTTACGAGTTGTACATGGAGACACTAACAAATTAAACAGAAAATCCTCAAATCTGACAAAGTTGAAGTTAGTCGAGGGTGTGCACTTGACGGCTAGGAGAAACTTGACAATGATAAAGTTTTTAAAAAAAATTATCATTTTTCCCATTGTCGAAACGAAAATTCTCAAAAAAGGAAATTTGTCATTGACAAAAAATGAAAATGTATCTGAGTAGGCCATAATGAAAATGTATCTGAGTAGGCCATAATGAAAATGTATCTGAGTAGGCCATAATGAAAATGTATCTGAGTAGGCCATAATGAAAATGTATCTGAGTAGGCCATAATGAAAATGTATCTGAGTAGGCCATAATGAAAATGTATCTGAGTAGGCCGTAATGAAAATGTATCTGAGTAGGCCATAATGAAAATGTATCTGAGTAGGCCATAATGAAAATGTATCTGAGTAGGCCATAATGAAAATGTATCTGAGTAGGCCATAATGAAAATGTATCTGAGTAGGCCATAATGAAAATGTATCTGAGTAGGCCATAATGAAAATGTATCTGAGTAGGCCATAATGAAAATTTTTAGTTTTTCATCTTCACATCAAAGGAAGGACAAAGGCAATTTATTGACAAATTTTCTTTCGGTAGTTTTTGTTTTCAATGCTCACAAAAAAGTTGGGAACAGCAAAATTTCGGTCCTATAAACGTTAAGACATTCACCCAGAGACGCGTCCAATTTTCCAAACACTGGTCACGTCGTTGAGTCGATGACCAGGAGACTCAACAGAGCAGTTAAATTCACAAAAGCGTATTTGAAATTACGGCGAAAGCTTAAATTTTGGCAATCTATTTTTCAACCAGTGATTGATTCTTTAATAATAAGAAAATAGGATCGTTGGCGGTCACTCAACCGACCGACTAGGTATTTGTCCGGATATACGCGAGCGAAAAGCAGGGCACAGCAAACTTTGGGTCTACTTACGGCAAAAAAATAAATCAATTTTGGCTTCGAAAAACCGGTGACACATAACAACAGATCTGTTTAGTCGATCGAGACAAAACGAGCTTAGGACAACCGACCCGAAAATTGAAACTAAGTGGTCGAGGCATATGGCTGGACCGCTTGAAAACTGTTACTGTGAAATAAATGCCTAATAATAATTAAAAATCCTTACCATTAATGGCTGGATGTCTGACGAACTACTTTCTCCGGCTTCTCTCTTCATAAACGGCCCATGAATCTTAGGCTGCTTCGACAACTCGCTTGCCCAGCTAAAAATTTTATTGTTGTGAACATTCCCACATATGGTTTTTGTCACTTACCTTCCATCATCACCCAAGGATCTCTTCTTCGAATTTTTACCGTCACCATCTTCTCCACTCCTCGAAGCCTAAACTGATTTTCGTTACTGCTGTTAATTTAAGACAACACATCAATATTAAAAGCCCAATGCTGTTTTTAAAGAGTGAAAAATGAGCCTTCGACAAAGTTGACAACCTGTCTTAGCGTGTGCCACAACCATGGACGTATCCAGGGTTTAAGAGCTATAGTCTCACCTCCCTGATTTTTTGGGGGGAATTGTGGATTAAAAACAGTGTGAAAGTCGAAACTCGATGTTTACCGGGCGGGCAAAGAAATTCCCAGCATTTCAAAATGCTTATAACTTTTGGTAGACGTCGAATTTCGACAAACGGTTTTCGGCAATAGTCCTAGAAAAAATATACATTTTGTTTGGCATACAATGTCAAGAACACGATTTTTGCTTGTCCCCTCCTGTGGTTTGGGTCCTGATCTGTGGGTGCCCTCTGGATGGGAAGGCCTAAACCATAGGGGGGACCAAGCGAAAATCGTGTTTTTGACATTATATACCAAAAAAAATGTATATTCTTGCTAGGACTATTGCCGAGAACCGTTTGCCGAAATTCTAAGTCTACCAAAAGTTATGAGCATTTGAAATGCTGGAAATCTCTTTGCCCACCCGGTATATGCCTTTACTCGTCATTTGCTCTTAAACCAGGTTAAGGGGGAAATCGACGAATATTTTCTAGTTGTTGCTACAGAAAGTATCGAAGGATCAAAGCCGGTTAATCAATCCACCTCGAAAAAAGAAATGCATGTGAAAACTCAAAAACTCAAATCTAAAAAAAGAAACTTATGTACAGCGATATTCCAGTCGATTTACAACAAAAACACTCCATAAACCAGGCTGAATCTGGTTAAGCGACCAAAATTTTTTGAAGAGAAATAATCTCACTATGAACCAAATGCTACTAGAACGTATAATCGTTCTGAAAAATGAAAAATCCCAACCTGGTCCTTTGGAGCGTCAGACGACACGCTGCTGGCCGAGGAAAGACCCTTAAACTTAGCGACTGTTCGAACGCTTGCAACGAGACTAAAGTTTATAGTTTTAAGCACTGCGGCATATGATTTCTAAACACCCACTTTTCCTCGCCAGCATTGGATCCACTATCTATATTCATTGTGTTCTTGAAGACCTAAACCGATTTTTACTGCTATTTATTAAAATTCGAAAAAGAAACAAGATCTCAAGATCATGAACACCATGCAATTTCAACGACTGACAAATGATTTCCAGACAAATTCAACACTTAAAGGAGCATGCCCGTGCGTTACACGGTGAAATTTGAATTTCCAAAAGGCGGGGACCACTTTAATGCGTGAGACCAAAATAATTCAAATTCAAATTTTCATTTTATCGTATTTGCGGAAAATACAATTCTTCTTCTCAAACTCGCTTCCAAAAACTCGCATCCTCATTTTCAATAAAGTTAACCATTTGTATCAAATTCTGTGTATTTTAGCTCGTGCAAATTTGAAGACGTGATGATGAAGATCCAACTCAAGGCGAATGACGAACAAATCCTCGAAGTGGAACGAAACGTGATCCGTCTCTCGTCCACATTGAACACCATGTTTCAAGGTTGGTAGTACATAGATTATTGCTGCTGGTTTTGTGTTATGCTAGAGCATTTTGCATGTTTTGGGAATGGTGAATTGAAATGAAAATTTGTCAATAAATTGCCTTTGTCCTTCCTTTGATGTGAAGATGAAAAACTAAAAATTTTCATTATGGCCTACTCAGATACATTTTCATTATGGCCTACTCAGATACATTTTCATTATGGCCTACTCAGATACATTTTCATTTTTTGTTTCTCCTAGCCGCCAAGTGCACACCCTCGACTAACTTCAACTTTGTCAGATTTGAGGATTTTCTGTTTAATTTGTTAGTGTCTCCATGTACAACTCGTAAAGTTGAAAGGGGTTGTGAAAACGTATCTCAGAGGGCAATTATTATAGACACTGCCAAACTTGTTCTACATCATAATCTGTCTCTATTCAAAATTAAAATTTAACAAAGAAATTGTAGAGCGGTTTTTGGACGCCCAACCCAGTTAATTTAGGATTTTTGTTATCCAAATATTGAAAGCTCATGTGGCTATTTTAATCAAAATAGACACATTTTTGTGAGCTAAAGCAAGGAATTTTCACACCATCGTGTAACTAACATCCTAAGCTTTCAATCTGCATCCTGAACTTGTATTCTCCATATCTGATTCTGCACGAAGTTCATCTCATGGAGGTTTCCAGCTCTTGACATTTGCGATTTCCAGATTTTTTCAGGTCCCTGATTGATGAATGAGCTGTGAGTTTCTGTCTTTCCATTTTCTATCGCAGTTTCGATATATTGCTTCCAGTTTGGCTCAAGCTTCATCAGATCGAAATCGTCGATCAATATAAGACCTTCTCTTGCTCTTCATTGTACGACTGCGGCCATTTTAGGATGGAGGACGTGTTTGCAGCGATCCGGTGCTATTGTCTACGTACTCGTCAAGATTGCGATCGCCACATCGCACTCTTTCCTTGATAGCCATCCACTGTAGAAGAATCTGCCGTTGGCTCTCTTTTTTGAAAATCTCAAGCTGTGCATTGTAGTAGGCCAGTACCGCTATCTTGGCTGATCGAAGGCGGTGTCTCAGTGCGTGATATACCTGGTGCGCAACCTTGTTCCCTTCCATGTTGTACCATGATTGATTGGCGTTTCCCTTTGTTTGCACGAAGGTTATTACTTTCGAGAATTTGTTCATCGCCCCAGCCCCTCATTAGTGTTCGATCGCTTAGTGAGGCCATTGGTTCTAGCTTTCCTCCACTTTCATCTGTGCCTCGCTGATTGTTGAAAATACATGAGTCATTTTATAATCATTTCTTCGTCTTCCAGTCGAACATTTTCGAGATTCTTTGTGCAAGAAACATGACAAGAAACATTTTTCTGTACCTGGAGGCGCTATAACTGCAGCATGTCCAGCCTCAGCTCCCAAGCAAAGCTGCATTCCCATTTCTTGCTCGCGATTGTGATCATTGCAAATTTGATCTTTTGTTAATGCAGACTGCAGAAGGTGGTATATCTCCCGTTGTAAGAGGGAACCAACAGCTTCTTTCATGATCTTGTCTTGCGAATCCCTTTGATCTGCGGTCTGAGATACTATCGTTCCATCAAACATGGTTGATGTAAAGAGTTTTAAGTTTCATTCGATGTTCCGTAGCGAGAATCGACACACTAATTAAGTTCTCCAAAGTTTGAACACGGCTTCTGATTGTTGATTCTGTTTCTTTGATAGACCGTTGAATGCTGGCTGTCTTCGCGGTGCATGTGACCAGTCCTGTTTTTTAGTTTTTCTACATTATTTGTATCGAACGGCGTATTTTCAGGTAAGAAGAACTGTTTCATTACCCAAGTTCCTGTAGGCACCTCTACCATCACTGTTTTGCATGCCTTTCCTCTTGCAGCTTTTCCTCTCACCACATCATACGCTTGTGTACCTTAATAATTTGTTTGGCATGTGGAGCTGCTATCAATGAAATTTTGTCCGATGGAGTGTCATAGACGATTGTCGTTACACCTTTGATTTTTCGATTGGTCTCGCATTCCTTATTTCGAACCCATTCTTTTGGTTCAGCTTGCCACACTAGAAGACTAGTCGACGGAACCACATAGTCTCTTCCTGCTCTTCCGAATTTTGTCTTCAAACGTTCAAATACAATGCGAAATTTATAAGTGTCGATGCGAATGATGTCTAGCATTTCGACCATTCGGCTTTGTTCGGTTCCAGTTTCAGTTTCATTCACTCCCACCCCCAGTACTTATATTTACTGTTGGCTTCAATCAGGATTGCGTCACCAGTATCTAAAACACCGTTCTTAGATCTTCATTTTGCTCGAACTTCGCTTTCAAAGCCCACATTCGTTACCGTTTCCGGCGATTAGTTCTCGAGTTCTCGGCATTGTCAAGAACTACTGAAATCTTTATGCTAAATATATAAGAATTAATATTTTGTTTAATATCAACTTTTATGTCTTTGCCAGTAAGCCTTGAATTTTTTTGTACTTTCCAGTCTTGTTCCGTAGAACCTAAGTCCATGCTAATGATCAAACTACCTATAGAGTTACTGCCCGAAAAACACACAAAATTACTACTACTACTTTTTCAGCTACTAAATATATTCACAGCTTATGAATATTGAAATAAAGAGCAATGTATTGCTACAGTAAAAATGATGAATGAATATGCAGCTCTATCTTCTTCAAGGATCCTTGGTGTCTTATCTACCCACCCCCTGTATATGCGTTTTGATGGACTGTCCGTCCTTTACTTTCACATTTAATGCCTGATCCAGCATACTCATCCATTAACCCCTACGCCCCCACTCGATTAACCCCTACGCCACCCCCACTCGATTAACCCCTACGCCGCGCCCCCACTCGATTAACCCTACGCCTCCCCCACTCGATTAACCCCTACGCCCCCACTCGATTAACCCTACGCCCCCACTCGATTAACCCCAAACTCACGGCACCCAGGTATCAATACCCAAGTGATGGTATCTAGCTGGGGTACTCAGGTTGTGGCACCCAGGTATCAATACCCAAGTGATGGTATCTAGCTGGGGGTACTCAGGTGTGGCACCCAGGTATCAATACCCAAGTGATGGTATCTAGCTGGGGTACTCAGGTTGTGGCACCCAGGTATCAATACCCAAGTGATGGTATCTAGCTGGGGGTACTCAGGTTGTGGCACCCAGGTATCAATACCCAAGTGATGGTATCTAGCTGGGGTACTCAGGTTGTGGCACCCAGGTATCAATACCCAAGTGATGGTATCTAGCTGGGGTACTCAGGTTGTGGCACCCAGGTATCAATACCCAAGTGATGGTATCTAGCTGGGGGTACTCAGGTTGTGGCACCCAGGTATCAATACCCAAGTGATGGTATCTAGCTGGGGGTACTCAGGTTGTGGCACCCAGGTTGGGGTACTCAGGCAGTGGTGACCAGGTGGTTAAGTGATAGATTATAACATGCTCAGCGGTGGATTAAGTAATGTTAGAAGGTAGATTAGACCAGATATACGGTGCGTCAGACCATGCTTTTTTATATAGGATATCCACCTGCTCAAGGAGTACCTACCTCAAGTTTCGGGTTTTAAGTAAGACAAATTGCAGTTTTGGTATTGACACACCGGTTTCGCCATGCGAATTTAGGTCACGAAAAATGGTTTGTTTTTTACTTTGACCAAATTTTATTTTTTCAGACCGTTCTGGTCCATCTACCTTGAGGCTACCCACCTCAGGTTTTCGAGTTCGGATGGCTAAAAACGAAATTTTAAGACTGTTTAACCCGATTCCTCGAACGATTTTGTTGTTTATGTTTATTGTTTATGACTTTGTATGAAACTTAATTTTTCAGGACATCCAGGTGGATATCCACCTACCCAAATGGTACCCACGCCTGGTTTTGGGGTTTGGACGGGTAAAATCGTAATTTTGGTCTTATTGATTGGAATACCGTGAACTATTGAGTATTTGAATTGGAAGTTTCGAGTCCTATCCAAAATATGGGTCCCCGACCCGAAAATTGCGAGTCCCACCAGCAAATCGGGTAACTGACTCGAAAATTTCCAGTGCTTGATAACTACCCACAAACCTCGGCGATTTCGAAGACAAAAATAAGAGGAAGACCTCCAGCATAGATTTTAAAAATAAATCTCGCATTATATATCTGGCGCTGTTTTTACCCATAAACAAAAAAGGTTCTCCAAACACCATAGGAAAAAAGCATTAGGCCATTATTGGAAAAAAGTCTAAAAGTGCTTGGCTTCCTTTGCGGTTTTAGCTTCATTCGCCGCATTAGCCTAATTTTGACAAAATTCAGATTTTTTGCAGCACAAAATTTGGACTTTTCCAAAAAAACATCGGGGACCAAGAAAGGTTTTTTTTTCAAAAAGTTTTTGAACTGTATTGAGATTCTTGAAAAATGGCAAAAGTGAAATCAAATAATTTATTTTGGAAAAAAACATCATACAGTGAGCAAAACATCTAAACTGCAATGCTAATACACAAAACAACAACAAAAATCGAACATTGCAAGGTCAAAATACAAACATTTCAACATCTAATATCTCAAATAAAATAAACGGCTCTATCCCTGAATCCGGTCCATTTTTTGCCTTGGCCCCCCCCCCTGTTGTTTTTTTTTGCGAATTTTCAGCACAAATTTTAGACTTTAAACTAATTTTATTCATCGCGCTCGAAAACAGAATAACTAAAAATGGTAAAAATAACTAAAAATATAACTAAAAATAACTAAAATAACTAAAAATAACTAAAAAATTCATCGAAAAAAACAACAGGGGGGACCAAGGCAAAAAATGGACCGGATTCAGGGATAGAGCCAAATAAACACACAAGATTGGACGATGCTTCTTTTTTAACATTATTGCGGCTGTTGTGCAGTAGAAATGTAGGCTCGCAAGTCGTTCTGCACCTTGGCACTCAGACAGTCCACACTTTGAGGGTTGGCTTGGTAGGCATGCACTAGGACAGCTTCGGCGAGGAACGCTGCAAAAATAAATTTTATGGCATGTTCATACAGTCGACTCTCGATTTAGCATAGGTTGTTACACTTTTCGACCCTGAAATGGCGCTTTTCCTGCCGAAATTTGAACAAGCTTTTGTTTTCGGGGGTTTTCTTATTACTTTTCAATTTTTTTTGACCATCGTGTAGCCCAGAATCTCAGCTTTCTTACAAGCTATCAACTGACTGAATGAGATTTTCAAAAGTTGGAGGAAAAAGTCTTTAAAGGAACCAAATTTTTGGAAAAATTTTTTCTGTTCAAAGATTTTTTCCTCCAACTTTTGAAAATCTCATTCAGTCAGTTGATAGCTTGTAAGAAAGCTGAGATTCTGGGCTACGCTGGTCAAAAAAATAATAAGAAAAACCAAAAGCAAAAGCTGTTCAAATTCGGCGAAATCCATCAGAAAAGCGCCATTTCAGGGTCGTAAAGTATTTCAACCTTTAACATACTGCTGGGCTTGGTCTCAAACAAAATCTACACTCGATTTAACATACTGTCAAAAAAATTAGAAAAAAAAATAAATGAGATTTTTGAATTGCCGCGTTTTTTTTTGTTGGAAAAACAACTAGTAGTTTGTGTTCAGTTGTGTCATTGTTTTTTGTGTCCATTATTTTTTGGGCTGTGGACGAACAAGTCGAAACCGGTGGAGCTCTCTTATTGGCCGAAATCGCAGAGGATGTCCAAGAGAAGTATGTAAAAGCAGCAGCAGAAAACAGCGACTCCGAAATGGTAGAAATCAAAGATGAAGAGCCTGCAGTCACTGTTCGAGAAGCAAGTCAAGCATTGAGAATCCTCCAGCGCTATGCCGAAACAGTCTCTGATCCTGCCACTCTCAAATTGCTTGATCAACTGGATGATGCTCTATAAAAAGAACGATATAAGAGTATGAAGCAGAAATCAATTCCAGATTATTTTGCTCCTGAAGATTTATTGATTGCTAACATCCTTGATAACATTCTCGTTTGCCAACATCCTTGTTATTGTTCTGCCTTCCAACATCCTTGTTATTGTTCTGCCTTCCAACATCCTTGTTATTGTTCTGCCTTCCAACATCTTTGTTATTGTGCTGCCTTCCAAAAAGTTTTTGGAAATGTTTTGCTGTTAGGAAATTTAATAAAACCTCGGTTTAAAAGGACATACCAGCGTGTTACACTGCAATTATGGCGGGGACGAGCAATTTCTTTTTCTCATAACTAGTTTCTATAAGCGTTCTACCTGATCCGACGAAGGTTTTCTGCCTATTTTTAAAAGTAGGATAAGGTCATAAATATCAGATTTGACATGAAACGAGTAAAAAGAAGGACAATTTTTAAAAAATAGCTGGTCCCCGCCTTAATTTGCAATGTAACGCGCTGGTATGCCCCTTTAACATACGGCATGTGAAATTAAGGCAAACAGACTCTCGCTTTAACATACCCCCGATTCAACATACGATTTCACTCAGTCCCCATCCCGTATGTTAAATCGAGAGTCGATTGTACTGCGAAATAGTTTGAAGTATGTAAAATAGTTTACCTTTGATATTGCTGACATGCTTGCCCACAGCATCAGGATGTTGAGCATAGGACAGTTTGCAGTAAGGGTCTGAGTACTCGATTTCGTTCATCTCAGCATACTGATCATCCAGGTTGACATCTACTTCTGCCTGGTTTGCACTCACTTCACCACCATTCGACATCTTCCTGTGGTCAAAAGCTTCTAGAATCTCCACTGTATTTTCCACTAGAGCGCCATAGTGTTGGCTGCAAATCGAAGCAAAAGTTAGCAGTCAAAGACTTGGATCCGAAAAACCCAGTAACTAAGGCTAGCTTCACAACAGGGCTGCACCGGATATGAAAAAATATCGGATCGGATGTCAAAAAGTGCCGGATATCAGATAATTTCTAAAAAAATTTGAAAAAAAATTTGAAATTTTTTTTTCAGAAAAAATTTTGGAAAAAAAAAATATCCAAAAATTCGCCATTTTTTCGGATATCGGATGTCAAAAAGTGCCGGATATCGGATATCCTGTGCAACCCTGGTTCACAATGTAGAGGCAAAGTGAGCGCCTTTTAATCTTTAGATCTAAAAGTTTTGCGTTTTTTTCAAGAAGGGGCGGGTGCACATCGAACAGCGAATATTCAAAGTTTAGAGGTGAAATAGAGCTAAAAGATGGGAACGAACTTTTTGGGGTGTCGTTAAATTGAGGGCTGACTGTATAAGACTAAGTATGTAGGATTTGGTTTAGTTTCCCTTTATTTTGATGGTCATTTGCATGAAATCGCAAAATTAGGACAGTAAGTGACAGTGAATCAGTGCTGGAAATGATTTCAATCGATTGCTTGACAGTTTTTGACCCTAGAAGTCAGTGAACCTACTAAAATGTAGAATAAAAAGTAGGTTATGCACCCAGTGGGGATCGAACCTGAGAGTTCAAAATGGGGTACATTTTGTATTTTATTAGACCATTTTATTAGGCGGTTTTCCTTGAAGTCACAAGTTCAATCCCACCTCCCGCCCACTTCAATTTTTAATTTTTTCCGCACCTTTTTTATTATGATGCCATTCGACGTAAAATCAAAAAGTAGATACAGGTCATAAATATCAGATTTTCAAGTTTTCCTATAAAATTTTAAGTATAGGTCAGACGAAAGGCCAGACTTTAGTCAAATACAAGGCAAAAAGTTACATGAAACTTTAATCGTATCGAAAATAGCGAAAATCGTATTCTCAGTGACAATTCATATACCAAAATGTAGCCCTGGATCTTCTCTGAAAAATGGGAGGAGATCTTTGGTGGATCGAGGTCGTGTGAGAATTAGAAACCATTTTAAGTCTGGAACTCATTTTTCTAGTCAAATTAGATGAGTTTTTTAATTTCCCGCAAAAATATGCTTAAAGTTCAAAATACACCTTTTCGGGCATTTTGAAAGGCTGTGCACGCCCCCGCCCTTAAGGTTTTGGTACTAAATTGTAGCCCGGAATGTCAGCTACATTTTGTTAACAAAACTTCTATAAAAGCAAAAAATTTTTATATGAAGTGAATTTGCCTCTACATTGCGAACCTGTCCTTGAATGTTCTTATAGGCCGACTTCCCTCTCGTTCAAAATCGTTTTCTTGGCATTGTGTTTTTGACACATTTGTTGCAGCCCACTCTCAGGCAAGTTACCATCCAATGTGTAGCGAATGAGATGAGCTACAAACTTGGTGGTAACTTGCCCTAGAGTTGACTGAAAAAAGTGGGCCGAAAACACAATGCCACAAATGCGTTTTTTTTGAATTTAAGGGGTCGGCGTATTAGAGCCTTTCCGGTAATAGTACCCACCCAAGCACATTGACCGTGTCTTTTATAATAGCAGCCACCCCAATTGTTATGATCCTCTTTTCTTCATAGGTATGCACTTGGCGCATGGTCTTGAGTTCGGCCACCATTATCTTTTCCATGACCATCAGGAATATGCCTTGTTGGATGGACTCCAGAGCCTGAAATTTTAAGTAGAACTGATCTTTGCCAAATTAATTTAATAAAAGTAGCCTACATTAGCCAGAGCTGCACCACCCTTGACTATGGCAAAACGGCACAAAAATAGGACCAGCTGGCGACTGTATTTGGCTGTCTTCAACTGTTGCATTCGGTTGAGCATGGGCAACAGCATGTTGCGACTGGTCATTTTCTCGTTGATCTAAAATGACCAGAATTTGCAATCATTCGGGTCCAACCACCTTTTTATCCTAATTTTCGGGACCTTGCCGTCTTGGCTAGTCTACTTTGAATAATTGCAAGGATTTCGTCTATCGACCAGTTTTCATAATAAGTCAAAATTTAGCCATTAGTTCGTCGGCTCTCGATCAAAGAGCATCCCTATTTGAGGGAAAAAGCTCTGTGAGGGATATTAGGTGGGCTTGGTGTCAAGCCCATTCTGACATGTTCTGACAGGGTGGGTGGTGGTCCCAAAAACGGCCTTTCAGTCTGACATAATTTATGGACGTTCCCTAAGTAATTTTTATATGTTTAAAACGATAAAAAAGTTATTTTCGAACAGTTTTCTACATAAAAAATGAATTTAAAAAAAAAATTTTTATGACCAAAATGTGACTTTTTGCCTTGGGGCCTTCATCAAATACTGATGAAATCCTTGGAATTTTCCGGACTAGAATAGCCAATCCAATTTAGCAAACAGAGTCGAGTATTGATGTTCGAAAGTGTCGGGCGCTGAGAGTGCTTCCGAGACTCTGATTCGAGAGTTAACTGTACTCCGAAACAGTGCAGGAATTTTCAATTTTCTCGTCCTCGTACTTTGCACCAAAAATTTTCGGGCCTCGTACTTCGTACTCGTCCTCGTACCGAGTTTTTAAAGTCGCTCGTACTCGTCTTAGTCCTCGTAGTACGAGACTAAAATTTACTCGTACTCTTCTTCGTCCTCGTCCTTTTCTCGTCCTTTGCGTTTTTATTTTTTAAAATCTCAAGCAAATGTTTCACTAAGAAATTGAAACTTTTGATTAGAAATTGTTGTAATAATAGGAATTTTGGAAAAAAATAAAATTTTTGCTGAAAAACAGATTTGAATAAAAAAAGTTTCAACAAGGACGAGTTGCCCTTACCCTTTGTCTTCCGTCCTCGTCCTCACCCCTTCGTCCTCTTTCTCGTCCTCGTACTTGGAAATTTGTGAGCCTCGTACTTCGTCCTCGTCCTCGTACCTCATTTTCGGAGCTGCTCGTCCTCGTAGTACGAGGACAAAGTACGAGGACGAGTTCCCTGCACTGCTCCGAAATACCTTGGGCTGACTAGTTAGATCAACAGATCAACCAACCGAAAATTAGCGGTCAAAATTTAATACCACCCTTCTAAAAAATACCTACATCAATATGATTGAGGAAAGCATTGGCCAGTCGAAAACCATGCTGGTCATAAGCTTTTGAGGAGATCAGACGTTGAAAGCAGCCGAGAACCTGGTCTACATATTCTGCACCGAAAACCACTTGGGGAAAAGAGGTTATAAATGACTCGAAGACCAGCATTAGAGCAGGGATGTTGGCTGATCGCGACCAGAAGTCGCCTTTCAACAAATAGGGGAAGAATCCTAGGTATTGCTCCTGGGAGACTGGCTGGCCTCGCAACAACTCAGCTTGACTTTGGTCCAGAAGTAGGGCTGAAAAAAGGAGCAAAATCAATGTTTTAGATATTACGGCTTATCAAACCAATGAAAAATCGCCAATTTTATATTTTTTGGAAAAATAGAATTTATTTGTCTCGATAAGAATTTTTTTCGCAAAAATGACAACTCTTGTTTGTTTAGATGTGGTACAGGGTGGGCCATTATAAACACCCGAGTGAATTTTCGCCATAACTTTGCCGAGATCTTTTTTTATTCGATAGAAGAGCTCTGCGCCGATCGAATGACACCAAACTTACCAATAACGCTTCATTCGAATGACCCAACAAAACAATTAACAAGAATTTCGGACAGTTTGAAAGAATTACTGATTTTTCAATCCTGGTATTTCTGTTCTGTGCTTAGTCCATTCACGGCCGAAAAAATTATGACTCCGCGTTACTTACCGGCATTATGGTAAGTAACCGGTAACTTACCACAATTTTAATTTAGGGAACATCCATAAATTATGTCAAACTGACAAAACCCACTGGGGAACCCACCACCCCCTGTCAGAACATGTCAGAATGGGCTTGACCCCCCTTCTTGAAATCTGACAATTTTCTGACACAACTTTGTGACCCAAAATTTATTTCTGCACATTTTTTTTGAAGTTTAAAACCTTAAAAATGATAGTGTAAAATAACAGAAGCCTTTATTATATGTTAATTGCATGTTTTTAAGTTACAAGAGCATAAAAAATATTGCTTTTAATATGAGCTTTAATATGACTTGAAATATGAGCCATGATGGGAAAATTCAATATTTATTTTCAAATCTATGTATTAAAATATATCTATCTATCTATTTTTTATATGACAAAATAATTTAAAATTTTAGAAATCTAGCTTAAATTCTTAAAATATTTAGCGAAAAATTTGCGGAGAAATCTGACATTCCTGTCAGAAAAAAGGTCTTCTACCCCCAACCCCCCTGTCAGTCTGACATAATTTATGGATGTTCCCTTACCGGTCGGTAATCCCAATCCTAATAACAAAATCACAGAGGGGACCAAGGAATTTCAGGATAAATTTTAAAAATTTGAAAATATTTTTCTAGCTCAAATGTACTTGTCTTTCTCGTCAAATTCCGCCTCTAGAAGACTCAAAAAGAGAAAAATTAAAAGGTTCGTCGCTAGGTAGATTTGAACTAGTGACACCTAAAAAGACACCAAAGAAGCAAAATCCAACATTTTTCCACTAAACCATATAACCCAACATGATCGTGCCCTCATAACGAAACCTAATAGCGGATTTCGGCACTTGTTTACTTGGGAGGGCCCCTTTTTGGTCAACTATGAATAGTGTTCAGACGTCTCCTAAGTAATTTTTATACGCTAAAAACGATAAAAAAGTTCTTTCCAAACAATTTCCGTACTAAAAAGACATGTTTTGAAAAAAAAATTGGTTATCAAAGGTTGACCAACTGCCTTGGTCCCCCAAGGTAGGCTATTAACTAAGACCTTAACAACAAGGGCTGTGATTGTTACTTCTCTTTTACTTGATATATATAAACTAAAAAATAAACTAAAAAATTATTGAGATATTTTTCCACTACGTTTTGGTTGCTGGAGCTGGGCAAAAAGTTCCCTCCTTGGCACTATTCACAGTTGACCAAAAGGCCCCCGAGTAAACAAGTTCCCGGATTTTTTTAGAAGACCACAGATGTGAAATAATTCAAAAATACCTGTGACTTGTAAAGCATAAGGCACCAAATCGACCACATCTTTGGGTATGATCAGCTCTATTATACGGATGACGTGCTTGTCCAGACCCCCTTCCACTTTGGTGTAGGCCTAAAGCAACACTTGGATACTTTATCTATTAGAAAAGTTTGGGGCTTAACCTACCTTACGAATAAGTACACACAATGACTCAAACACAAAGTGAACCAGTTGAGGATTGATTGGATTGCGAATAGCTTGGATCACCATTTGCTCTAGGCGACCAACATAGATGTGAGCAATACTGGCTGTGGCTGGCTGAAAATTAAGCAAGTTGTCTGACTAAAGATTTCATAGGGCCTTTTATGTATGTTTGCCTTGAAAAATGGAATTTCTGGCGTTAAATTCGTGTCCAGCATGGTCGCTTTGCTTATAAAAATGCTCTTTAGTCCCAGAACCCACTCATATTTTGAATTCCGCTCGAGACAACAAAAATTCAAATCTATTTTCGAAAAAAAATTCGAACGAGTTTAAATTTTTGTTGTCTCGAGCGGAATTCAAAATATGAGTGGGTTCTGGGACTAAAGAGCATATTTATAAGCAAAGCGATCATGCTGGACACGAATCTAATGTCAGAAATTCTAATTTTTTTTTCAACGCAAGCATACATAAAAGGCCCTGAAAAATTCCGCCGGTTTTTCCCGTCGCCGAATTTTCCGCCGCCGTTTTTTCCGCCGCTATTCTTTCCGCCGCCGAATTGTATACCCACCATTTCTTTAGGTCATAACACCATGAGGTATCCCTGCGATTCTAGTTTTTAATGAGATAATAATTTTTGCAATATCTTAGCACAAAAAAGTGAAAGTATGATGCAAGTTGGAAAAACAATTTGTTTTATGCTTTTACATAAAATTGAGTTTGTTTTCAATATATACTCCGTCATAACATGGCTTTATTCAAAGTAATCTCCCTGTCATTCAACAACTTCCAACCAACAATCAGGCAATTTTGCTATTCCTCGCACATCAAACTTGGCGAATTTTTATCGATTTCCTGCTGACAAAAACACATTTTTAAGCCGGATTCGTGCTCAGGGTGAAATTTTGGGTCTAGGGGCGCATAGGTAATCGCCTTCGTATTCGACAACTTCGATCGATGGCAAGAAGTTGTCGAATACGAAGGCGATTACCTACCAGAATAAATGTTTTGCATTGTCTATAGTTGTTGGGTCTACATAAATATCACTCGTTCTAAGTTAAAATTCATCAAAGACATGTGGAAAATTTGAAATTTTCGCGAAATAATCATTTATTAATTAACTGATGGATTTCAAATCGTAAATTGTGTAGTCAAAATTTCGATTTTCAAACCCAGCAATTAATTGAGTGCCAATTCTCATTTATCAAAAATTTTGCAACCCATACATAAATATGGTCTGTTACGTATAACCACCCACGAACTCATGCACCAGCCCAATATGCCGTATTTACTCTAATCATACCCCATAAGGGATAATTTTTCAACCTCCCGAAAAATTTTTGAATTCGATCTCGAGACTTTCGGGTGCTCAAGATCCAAAAAAATAAAATCGGTAGAGCTCGTGGGAGTTAAGAAAACGCAAAAAACAGCTTTGCAAAATATTGACTCTGCTCCTAGATATATACCCTCAAAGTTGGGGGTGGGGGATAATTAAAGACTGGGGTATAATTAGAGTAAATACGGTATATATATTTCGGCCTAGACTGGCGAATCACATTTGGCAAAAGATTTCAAAAATCGAGGTGAGAAAAGTGTCGGACCCAAGGCGGAAGCAAACTGAAGGGAGCATGCTCGCCGTTGATGGGAATATTTTGAAAGGCGGGCACCAGGTCAATTCAATAAGGAATTATTTTGAAATGAGTACTTTTTTTGTGAAAATTATTGAAAACCATTGCACTGTTCAATAGCACCTGGAGGCGATGGTGGACTGTGAAAGAGGGTCGTCGGTTCCATTCCGACTGGGTTCATAATTTTTCTTCCATTTTCACAAAATTGTGTCATTTTAATTCTTATTTGAATTTAACTGGTACCCTCCTTTTAAAGTATCCCCATCGGCTACGAGCATGCGCCTTTAAGGGGGTGTCGTGTTTTCCAGGTTAGACTGTACTTACATCAATGATGTTGAAGGAGCGCATGAGTGCCTTCATGATGTAGTGGGTGCTATAAGCGCTGGGCCGGTTGAAGCAATCGAACAGACCATCAATCAGTGCTCGCACTGGAATGTTGTTGCTGGTCAGCATGGGCTGTCCATCGCTGGTCTTCATAAGCAACAGACGTTCCACAGCATACCCAACATAGTGGTGGAGCAGGATGTGCTCAGAAGAGAGCAGGCGGATGATAGAATCCGCCTGCTGGTTGTTCTTTCCACAAAAACACTCAATGATGAAGTTTGGGTTGAGCTGGTTGCGAAACAGAACCAGGTATTTGAGGGCATCAGTGCGCAGGATGGGGATGTGGTTGGCGTCTCCATCCAGCAGATCTCCACGCACATATTGCTCGTAGAAGTCGGATACATTGATCTGAAATTATAGAATGATGATTATAGCAAATTGTCAGTCAAACATCAGTGGCACAGATTTAGCTTTTGCATTTTTTTCTATAATAAAACTACGGAACTTATGCACATTATAGGCCCCCAAATTTCAGGTACCTTGAAAAACAAAAAATTTTAAACTTTTTTATGGTCATACTAAATGTTTCTCGTATGACCTTGTAAATCACTTATGCGCGTTTTGTAGCAAATTTACTGCGCTTTAAGAAAAAAATTTTGTTCCTGAAAAATTTGCCTAAAAAAACCCTTTTAACCCGACAACACAGCAAAAAAATTAAAATTTTTGATTTTGGCGCCCATTTCACGACAGCATATCTCAAATTTCAATTTATGACTAATTTAGCATCAATTTATCAGTTTGTGGCAACTTTAATAAGCTTCAAAACAAAAAAAATGTTCTTGACAAAAAGTTGGTTCTGGAGCTATAACAGCCCTTTTTTCAAAAAAACACCTAATTTCTCACAGTCAATTTTTTCTCATGTCAGACAAAGTTGTCACAGCGAACTTTTGTTTCCACCCATAGACTAATTTACAAACTTATACTCATTTTAAAGCTGAGATTGTGAAGGTGTGCCCCGTTTTAACACATTTCAGAAAAATGAAAAAATTTGGACACTTTTGACTTTTTGAAAAAATCACAAAATTTTGGGGGCCTGTAATGTGCATAAGTTCCAAACTACTCGTGTTTATTCCCGTCTGCGTGCAGTTTAGTTGTTTTAGGCGCATTCACAATGAGAAGGATGTTTGCTAAAACAGACTACTCCCTGAAAATCCCCTTCGGGGGCGCGCAGGGGGCTTGAGAGTTAGAGATGCGCGCACTCACTTACCTTAGACATGATACCGAGCAAGACTCTTGATAATAAAAAGCATATAGAGTCTCTTTTTGCCACGGCCCATGCTGAAAAACATGGTAAGACAGCAAAAAATACAATCATCTACTTTTTTATTATTTAGCCATGAAATTGGCCCCTTTTCATTCCGTTCCACTCCCAATGCAGCCCTTATTTCTTTTTAAAATTCAAAAGGCGCCAATTTAAATTATGAAGTTTTGACTAAAAAATCATGGTACCCCCCTGTGGATCAAAAAGAAAATTTCAAAATTCAAAAAACTCCCGGCTTTCCCGGTTTTTGGTCATTTTTGGTATTTTACACCGTTTTGGTGACTGAGGCTGGGCAAAAAGAGCTTCTATGTGCATTTTTGATCAAGAGTCTTGCTCGGAATCATGTCTAAGGTAAGTGAGTGCGCGCATCTCTAACCCATCAAGCCCCTTGCGCCCCCTTTGCGGGCGCAAGGGAACAATGAAACAATGAAACAATTAAATGAAGGGAGGACCAAGGCAAAATGTGGAAAAAATCAACAGGGGCGACCAAGGCAAAATTTGCACCGGATTGTACATTAGCACCGACTTTTTTTTAGAAAATGTACTTTTTCGAAATTTTGGAATCGCAGTTTTGGGTTAATTTCACAGTCAATAAAAATTTTAAAACAGTAAATAGGCAAATACGTATTTTATTTAAAAAAACTCTACCAATTGACTGGTGCTTGTGGCTCCATATCTGGCAGTTGTTGCTTTGGAAGCCATTGCAGTCACCAAGAAGTAGACAACATCCTTCTTCACAAAGTTCTGGTCAGGATTCTGCTGGTACTCATTCAGGAATGTGCCTATAGCTCTAGACAGAATAGGGAAAATTTGCTGCTCAAATTGCTTGCATAGCGCTCTCACAAAATCTGTGGCTCCACGACGGCGGGTCTCGGCGTCAGAGCCTGCAAGCAATGGAATTGAAAATGAATTTATTGACAAATTTAGGTGTAAGGAGGTTTTTTAAGCGTGCTAATTCTGAAACCCAGAGATTGATGGATAAAAGTCGGGGGTTTATTTATATACTTGGCACCGGGACGGGAATCCCCCGGGAGTCCCGGATTTTCTTTACCGGAAATGTTTGAAATGCGTTCGTGGTGGAGCGGGTTGGCGAAAAGATATTTTGTGGGTCTGAAATACTTTTTTTAACGTCGTATTTGGTCATTTTACTTGTGTTTAATGTACTAAAAAATTAACTGTGCTGGAGGGTTAACTGTACTAGAGGATTAACTCTACTGGGGGTTAACTGTACTAGAGGATTAACTCTACTGGGGGTTAATTGTACTAGAGGATTAACTCTACTGGGGGTTAACTCTACTAGAGGATTAACTCTACTGGGGGTTAACTGTACTAGAGGATTAACTCTACTGGGGGTTTACTCTACTAGAGGATTAACTCTACTGGGGGTTAACTCTACTAGAAGATTAACTCTACTAGGGTTAACTGTACTAGAGGATTAACTCTACTGGGTGTTAACTGTACTAGAGGATTAACTCTACTGGGGGTTAACTCTACTAGAGGATTAACTCTACTAGGGGTTAACTGTACTAGAGGATTAACTCTACTGGGGGTTAACTGTACTAGAGGATTAACTCTACTGGGGTTAACTCTACTAGAGGATTAACTCTACTGGGGTTAACTCTACTAGAGGATTAACTCTACTGGGGTTAACTGTACTAGAGGATTAACTCTACTGGGGTTAACTCTACTAGAGGATTAACTCTACTAGGGGTTAACTGTACTAGAGGATTAACTCTACTGGGTGTTAACTGTACTAGAGGATTAACTCTACTGGGGTTAACTCTACTAGAGGATTAACTCTACTAGGGGTTAACTGTACTAGAGGATTAACTCTACTGGGGTTAACTGTACTAGAGGATTAACTCTACTGGGGTTAACTCTACTAGAGGATTAACTCTACTGGGGGTTAACTGTACTAGAGGATTAACTCTACTGGGGTTAACTCTACTAGAGGATTAACTCTACTGGGGTTAACTCTACTAGAGGATTAACTCTACTAGGGGTTAACTGTACTAGAGGATTAACTCTACTGGGGGTTAACTGTACTAGAGGATTAACTCTACTGGGGTTAACTCTACTAGAGGATTAACTCTACTGGGGGTTAACTGTACTAGAGGATTAACTCTACTGGGGGTTAACTCTACTAGAGGATTAACTCTACTAGGGGTTAACTGTACTAGAGGATTAACTCTACTGGGGTTAACTCTACTAGAGGATTAACTCTACTGGGGTTAACTCTACTAGAGGATTAACTCTACTAGGGGTTAACTGTACTAGAGGATTAACTCTACTGGGGGTTAACTGTACTAGAGGATTAACTCTACTGGGGTTAACTCTACTAGAGGATTAACTCTACTGGGGGTTAACTGTACTAGAGGATTAACTCTACTGGGGGTTAACTCTACTAGAGGATTAACTCTACTGGGGGTTAACTCTACTAGAGGATTAACTCTACTAGGGGTTAACTGTACTAGAGGATTAACTCTACTGGGGGTTAACTGTACTAGAGGATTAACTCTACTGGGGGTTAACTCTACTAGAGGATTAACTCTACTGGGGTTAACTCTACTAGAGGATTAACTCTACTAGGGGTTAACTGTACTAGAGGATTAACTCTACTGGGTGTTAACTGTACTAGAGGATTAACTCTACTGGGGGTTAACTGTACTAGAGGATTAACTCTACTGGGGTTAACTGTACTAGAGGATTAACTCTACTGGGGGTTAACTGTACTAGAGGATTAACTCTACTGGGGGTTAACTGTACTAGAGGATTAACTCTACTGGGGGTTAACTGTACTAGAGGATTAACTCTACTAGGGGTTAACTGCACTAAAACGCGATATTGCGAGTTGAGAGCAGAACGCCTGGCGAAATATGTTTTGCTTGTTGTTTTCATTTATTTTCAGTCTTCCTATTAAAGAAACCCCACCACCAAAACAGCAGCTTCGAAGCTTTTGTCATTGCTCTTTCTAAAAAGAAAATGACCGAAAAAAAGAGAAAATGACCACCCTCAGGTCATATGATGCCATATAACCGAGGTTCAACCCTAGTGAGAAATCAAAGAAAACAAAGATCTGGCAAAAAATTTAAAATCGAGTTAAAAAAAAGTGCCGGACCCTAGGCGGGAACGAACTTCTGTCCTTATTCTAGAGTGTCCTTATTAGGAGGTTCGACTGTACAAGCGAGGCTACCGTATTTCCTGTAATTTCTCCCCCGGGGAGAAATTTTTCAACCTTCCACTAGAGGAGTAATTAGAGGGAGGGGAGTAATTTTTCAACAAAACAGGGTCGAGTCGCTACGAAAATTTTTCACATTTTGGTATTAGTAAAACTACATTGAGTCAACTATTCGGCCATGTAGCTTTTGCCTTTCTGGCACAGGACTAGCTTGTTTTCAATCTCTCGTTTATACCTTACCCGTCTACTACAAGGGTGCAGGGCTAGGTCTTTGCGGTTTTAACATCCGCAAAGAATTAAGGTCTAAACAACCTGCTCAAGTGAACCCATAAAGTATTCCAATGAATTAGGTACCTAGCCAGATGACCAGCAGTCTTAGAGCATTATCTACAATGTTATATTATTCTTGAATTTTCGTGGTGGCAGAGAGTTTCTTTCGAATTGTCAAGTTTGGAGCATGGACCATTCTCGGCGTTCAAAATCACGGAAATCTTTGTTTTCTTTAATTTTTGGGTTAAATTCGTGTGGGGGAGAGTAATTAAAGAGGGGGGAGTAATTAGAGGGGAAGGGGGAGAAATTACAGGAAATACGGTAACTTGATCCAAGAACTGCAGAACAGCTAATTTTCTTGAAAAAGCGCTTATGTTAATTTCACCTATTGATTGAAATTGCATAAAAGCTTTGGAGTTTGTTCTATGTTATTTTCCCGTCCCGGTTTTTTCCAATTCCCGCACCCGTTTTCGAAAATTTTCAAATTCCCGTTCCCGTTTACCGTTTTGACCCGAAATGCGAGTATAGTTATTTATGACCCACAGTCCTTTTTTATTACAGTCAACCCTCGATTTAACTGCCCATACCTCAAGTTCGTTACGACCGCACAAGGGTCGATTCGAGACAGATCTGATTCGAGACGGTCGATTCGAGACAGGTACGATTCGAGACGGTGTCGATCCGAGACGGTCGATTCGAGAAAGTTTTTTTAAAAATTCAAATTAGTATCAAAACACCTAGACCAACTCATTAAATACACGTTGATACAGCATGGAACTAGGTTAGCTCTTCATCCAGCTATTTTTACATGAAAATGCATAAGATATAAACTCAATTTTCCGTGATCATTTTAAATTCCCTTATTTAGACAAATATCAGTTTGCGACAAACAACAAGGAAAAATTATCCAGAAATATCAATGTTTGCTGGGCCTTCTAGATACCCTTACTCTGTCGTACTTTCACTATTGGTGTCATTTTCGTCCTACTCATCATCAGGAACTAGCGGATCTTGATAGCCCATTAGATAGCCAAGCCTCAGTAGAAAATTGGTCACCTGATCTCCGAAATCCTCTTCGTTTATTTGATTGTCAACCACAGCTATGAGTTGAGTTTGAATACCAGCGATTTCAGCAGAGAAACGAGCTGATTCTTGCGACTGTTACATCATGAGAAGCCATTATTTTGTTTCCCATTCGTTTTGAGTGCATAAACTCTAAGCTCGCTATCTTTTAAAATTTTCTTACTCCTAATCATCTATAATTTACAGGAAAAGCAAAAAAAAAACGTTAAAATGCGTGCTTTTGTGCGGTTAACTGTAGCCGCTTTGTTTTTTAAGGTTCAACTAAAAAAAATGTTTATTATCAATTTAAAATTTAAAAAAACTATCTCGAATCGACCGTCTCGGATCAGATTTGTCTCGAATCGTACTTTTATTAGTTCTCGCCTAAGGTCCGACATTTTTTTTCACCCAGATTTTAGAAGTCTTTTGTAGTCCGAGCGTGATTCATCAGTGCGGTCACAAAAATTGCAAGAATTCCGATTATGCCTATTGCTTTTGAAAAAAAAATAAAACTGTTCACTTTAAAAAGCCAAACCTGGATATAACGGCTCCATTTCAAAAAAATACGGGCCGTTAAATTGAGGCTTTTTGCCTTTTTAAAACAGAACTGGAAAAAGACTTCTTCTAAGATTCGGGTAAAAAAAGCATCTTGCCTCAGGCGGGAACGAACTTGTGGGGAAGGACCGTCAAGTCGAAGTTTGACTGTACTGATTTTCGGTAGGAAGCTCGACGAACTTCCCTATGCACGATAAACCTACCTTCAATGTCCCGCTTCAGAAAGTCAAATGGCTCGCTCTGGTACATCTCCACATCCTCATTGCGCAGGGAAAGGTTCTTGATGATCACCTTCTCACAGATGGCTGACAGCACAGATTCAGATTGGAAGTGGTGGGCATACTGTGGACGCTGGGATATGGCTGAAAGAAAGCCGAGGGCAGCATTCACCAGCGAATCGTATCTTTAAAATAAGAGATTCAATGGAAAAAAGTGCATTTAAATAAAGATATTACCTGATCCGACTGTCAATTTCAACCAGCAATTGCCATATGACCTCAATAAACGACTGTGTGTAGTCACCAAAACAGTCTTCGTAGCGCTGGGAGAACAGGGTGGTGATTTCACAGATGACGCATTTGAGTTTGTCCAGAGCATTGGCCTCACTATCATCGGCTATTTCTTCGATGGATGGCAATTTCATTTTCAGCAATTGCAAGTTGCCATTCATCCAGGGAGTTAGGTTGTCCTACAAGAGAGAATTTTTAAGGGGATAACCTGGACTGTTAGAAAACCAAATTTTCGGAGCGTAAATTACGCTCCGAAGCTTTGTTTTCTAAAATTCTGTCTTCATAGATAGAATTTTCTCGCAGACAATAATTTTTTGGTATATAATGTGAAAAACACGATTGTGCTCGCTCCCCCTTGGGGTTCGGGCATTGCCCATCTAGGTATATCCTCAGACCAGGGCCCGAAACCCTGGGAGGACCAAGCGAAAATCGTGTTTTTCACATTATATACCACTAACTAGGGTCGCACAAAATTAGGAAAAACGAACCAGTTACCGTTTTGTCTATAAAAGGCCCCGGGCCTTATTTTTCAACCCCTCGAAAATTGGGAAATTTTGAGGTCGATCTGGAGATTTTCGGAAAAAATTAAAAATCTAAAAAGCGGAATCCGTAGAGCTCGTGGGAGTTAAGAAAACGCAATAAACAGCTTTGCAAAAAATTGACTCCGGACTGAGATATATGTCCTCAAAGTTGAGGGGGTCTTATTAGAGGAGGAGGCCTTTTTAGAGGAAATACGGTATACGGGCGAATTAATAAAAACTATCTCGCTTGTAAAAAATTAAAAAATAATAATTTTCGGATGACTTCTGATGACTACCGTACTTCCTCTGATAAGCCACCCGAATGGCTTATTTTTCAATACATCAAAAATCAGAAAATTTTGAGGTCGGTTCTAAGATTTTCGTTTGCTCCACCAAAATCTTGAAAGCGGAATCGATAAAGCTCGTGCTAGTTAAGAAAACGTTAATAACAGACTTGCAAAATATTGATTCTAGACTGAGATAAGTGCTCAAATTAGTGGGCGCTGTCCTATAAGAGGAAAAACGCTAGTTCCTGAATTTTCGACATCATAAAACCAGCATACCATTTGGTGATCATTTTTTTAGAAATTATTTTCTGTCTTTCACTCTGCTATCCCTAGGACAAATCCCAGACATCTGACTGTGTCAAGAACTTAATTATACCTCAAAATATTCGGGCAAATCTTGGGAGACAAGTGAGTGATATATCTTCAGTGACAACAGCACTATTTCCAGCCAAGATAGACGGTCACGACTGCTCATGGTGTCTGCAGCACCTTCAGCTGGCATGTATAGCAGCATCTTAGAGTACAACTGAGTCAATGGTTCGGCCACCTGTAAACCAAAGTCTAGTATAGCCATCAAAATCGCAAATACACATACCGCTTTAAGCACAAAATTGATCTCTGTCCACAACTTGTTGGACTTCATCTCATGCCTGTATCGCTTGACTAGTTCCTCTAGAGTGGACAGGGCCGTTACCAATTTGTCAAAGTCAGCGGCAGAAATCAGGCATTCGCCAATTACCTCTATCAAGCGTGGCCATTTCTCTGGGAAATCATATTTGCCGATTAGGCACACAGTGGCTGACATCTGAAATTTGTAATCAGTCAGTTTATTTTTTTATTAGAATTCAATCGACCTGTCGGCGGTAAATAGCTGGCAGTTCGAACAGTGACTCAAGAATGGCCTTGCGGAGTTCTTCCCGCTCATCTTCCAGCAAGGGGGCACTGCCTTCACCAGACTAAAATATAGGTTTTTGGAAATGGAAGAGAGAATATGGTCTTCTTGTTTTTTACCCAGTTTTCACGGACGAAATTTTTCAGGGCCAGCGAAGCAGCCATCCTAATTTCGGGTGAAACTTGCTCACTTCGGATCAAATGTAGAAAGGCTACGGCCACACCTGTAAAAATAGCTGCGGTGATTAAGACTCAAAATAACAAGTATATAGATAATGAAAAATCCGTTTTCTTGTGGATCGCAAAGAGGGTAATAGGTGGAAATCGATTTCTAACACAGTCGAACCTGGATATAAGTATGCCGCTCGGGACCGGCCAAAAGTGCTCTTATATAGAGGGTGCTCTTATATCGGGGATGACTTTTAGTATAACAGCACTCCTTCAGACCGCACTCAGGTGGTCTTATATCAGAAGTGCCGTTTTATCGGAGTGCTCTTATATCCAGGTTCGACTGTAGCTAGTCAAATATCTTTTGGGTGGATTGCTCAAAAATTTCATCTGAGTAAGATATTTCGTAGTGTACACAAGAAACAAAGGACAGCACTAGGGGTGATTTTTGTACAATATTATAGGGTATAGACTTACTAAAATCAGAACCAGTACCCGGTAGCATAAAATGATAGGTACAAAACTGGGGCCAGAAACAACCCAAAAATTGTTCAAAAATTCCGTTCAATTTCCTGTAAGTAGTTTTATACAACCTTTCACATGAATGGAACCCCAAACTATTCACACGGTAAAATACCCTAATCATCTAAACCAATATTAAAAAAAACTGACCGGAGATTTCACAAAGACGCTTAAGCTGAGCTTCAGCATTCTTCCTGGTCTGGTTGTCAACTGACAAAGTACCCTGAAGGAGCTCAGCTATTTGAGGGCTGGCAGCAATGGACATTTTAATTCTAGAAAAACACATGCACACGTCGTTCCTTCTCTCAAGCCTTTTTAAAAACCAAGGTGGCTCAAAACTACCATAATTGCCAAAAAGTAGTAAGACACAAGCAGCCAATCAACAAACTTTATTTACAATATTTTTACGAAATCAACAATATAAGACGCTTTCCCCGATTGTCTTTTGACGGGGCCCATCAATGTTTCTTGTGCACATTCCACTTCGGCACAGCCCAGACATTCGTCACCCGAGTAAAATGCGCACAACTGAAAATTATAAGATTAGGAATATCGGAGACAATGAATTTTCTGACTAACCTGACCAGGAGCTACAGCACGAATTGGAAGCCTTGACTCGACCAATAGATGAGGTGAGTCTGATGGAAACCTAGACAGACGACACTGAACAGGCTGATAAGTTCTTTGGAGGCGAAATTCTAAGGAGCACCAGCCCTGACCCACCAATCTGTCAGTTTGCAACGCATCTTCTGATATCCAATGAGGCGAAGAGATTAAAAAGCTCTTCGCAAACAGTGACGGATGGTGAGAGCCACGACACTGAAAACGATTATCAATACAAACGAACGACAATCAAATTTACAAGAGGACAAAAATTACCAAGTATACAGTTTGAGTTGCATAATCTGTCCCACAAACATACAGACCATCACTTTCCACTGAGTTGTAGGCGAGCATTGAATCAAGCCGTATCCTTTTGCCTATGGTGAAGTTGTGAATGCCAGCGTGAGAGAGGTATTGGAGTGTTTCGCCAGTCTCAATATCTACGAAGGGTCCATTGCTCACTGGTTCGATATACTAGAAACAAACAGTTAGCGGCAAGTCGAACGATCTCCCTTAATACAAACCTTAGCCAAGAATTCGCTGAACATCTTCTTCTTACCCACAAAACAGATGCCCATGCTCTGAAATAAAAGTCTAAATGAATTTTGTCACTTCAATAAAAGGTAAAGTGATCAAACCTCTTGTCTGCTAGCAATCTTCTCAAGTCCAGCATCTATGGCTATTTGCTTCACTTCCGGTTTCACCAAGCCACCGACTGGAAATAGACTTTTTCTTAATTGAGACTGATTTAGTTTTGCCAAGAAATAGGTCTGGTCTTTCAACGGGTCGAAGGACTTAAGAAGTTTAATCCGTCCTGAAAATTCAGTCAAAACTTCTGGTACTCTTGAAGGATAGATGACAACAAATGCAAACCATTATCGGCAATAGCAGACCTGGCAAAGTGACCGGTGGCAATACAATCAACAGAGAGCTTGTCGACAGCATACTTGTGGAGCAAATCAAACTTGATGTAGCGATTGCAGTCGGCATCAGCAACCACTGTGCGACCAATCTTGAAGTTTTCGAGAAAATTACTGAAAATAATATACCGGGTGGGCCAATTTTTTGCACCTTTTCTTTTGACCGTAACTTTTTTGTGAATTCTGTGAACACAGATCGACTCAGAATTTCATGAGAATTTTTTTGTTATATCTGGGTCAAAAAAAAATTTTGGTCAAAATTTTCTAAATTTGCGTTGGTCCCCCCCTGTTGTCTAAAAAATCCGGATATCTGAACTTTGCGATGTTTTTAGACAATTGGACAACCATTTTTCAGCGTATTAGATAAAAAAAACGGTGATTAATGCCACATGTAACCGCTTTTACAGCCATAATTATGGTTTTAGTGCTCAAAAGTAGAAAAAATAAGCACCACTTTAGAGGGTTAAACTGATTATTTACAACATGACTGCTGGCCTATTACAGTTTGGCTGCTGCAAAGAAAAACTTACAGAAAAACCGTATTCCAGTACTCCTTCGTAAAATTAACTTGGTGAAATTCAATGTCTAGTTTTCGGCACACTTCTTGAGCATCAGCAAGATCCTTGGTTCTTGGACATGTCGGATCATCGTCTTCATCTTGGTGGTCCCAATTTACCTCAAAATGTTTTCGTTTTACTAACATCAGAACTTTAAAAAGAGTTATCGACCATATGCGCACCCATAACATTATGTCCCTGTCGTTTCAGGAGCAGCGCGCTGACAGCGCTATCCACTCCACCAGATATCGCACAGACCACTCTCTTTGCAGTTGCAATTTCGAAGGACCAAAATATAATAGTTTCAAAATCAATCCATCCGGTCAATACACATATTGATCAATATTAGCTCGAAGAACCATAACACCATTAGAATATCAACAGCGATCGTGTTGACTTTTTCTTTACATCCTACAATCAAACCAACAACAACAGAAATTCACAGAGAACCTAACACAGCCAACTAACAACCAAGATATATTTATTTCAGCTGCTCTTTCTTGGGATGATCATCCAGAGGTTTGCTCGAATCATCTAGAGGTTTGCTCGAATCATCTAGAGCCGGATTTACGTCTAGGGGTTCAGAGTGTATCTCCTGCAAAAACAAACAGTTGGAGAAAGAATAAAAAATACTAAATAACTTTATGCATGTCAGAAAGAGCCTTATCCAAGCGCTTAGCATCTTCAAGTTGTTTGGACTTGTCCCCCTCTATTATCTCTCTCTGTTCCTTCTCGTCAAGCTGAAATAAAATAGATCAGTTAAAATGTTTTAGGGAGTTTTTTTAGACGATATCTTTTTCTGACCCTGGAAGAAATTTAAAAGATGCATTTAAACTTCAAGCAAATATTTGCATGAGAGGCTAAATTCTGGTATAATCGCCACCACAACCCCCTCCCCCTCCCCAGCACTCACTTCGGATATACCCCAGCACTTACCGTATTTTCTCTAATTAACGCCCCCGATTCAAAATCGTTTTGGCAGTTTTGACCCACTTTTGATCACTTCTCTCAGGCAAGTTACCAACCATTTAATAGCTCATCTTTCTGGCTACAAAATGAGCGGTAACTTGCCTGAGAGAAGTGATCAAAAAGTGGGTCAAAAACACAATGCGGGGGGGGGGCGTTAATTAGAGAAAATACGGTAATTAAATAACAGTGGGGACCAAGGCACACTTTTTGACGAAAAATGACAAAATTGTATTCTTTTGACCAAATGTACTTTTTTCAAAATTTTGAGTTACGTACCCTGGTTTTAGGGCATATAGACAGACGTATCGCAAATATATCAGTTGCGATATAGTCGCGAAACGTTTCAGATGTTAGTTTGAGATGGTTTGGACACAAAATAGAAATTTTCAGAAAAAAATGTTCCTCGGTCTCTTTGCGAGTGCTGGGGTTATACCTGAATTGTACCGCATGAAATAACCGAAATTAGGAGTTTTGGACTACATGCGACTTCTAGCTCTCACGTGTGATAATGACCGACTTAAAAATGCCTATTGGCTTATCGACCCTAACGATGTACAGGGTGTTTCAAGAAATTCGCACACTTTTAAACGGCCATAACTTTTTTTCTAGGGCGATTTTTAAAATTCTGTAAACGCAGATCGACTCAGTTTTTGATGACAATTTTTTTGGTATATAATGTGAAAAACACGGTCCTGGTCATGGGATGCATCGGGATGACCAGTGCCCAAACCACAGGGGGGACCAAGCGAAAATCGTGTTTTTCACATTATATACCAAAAACTGAGTCGATCTGCGTTTACAGAATTTTAAAAATCGCCCTAGAAAAAAAGTTATGGCCGTTTAAAAGTGTGCGAATTTTTTGAAACAACCTGTACATAATGTACTTTTTAACCGGGGCAAGTGCATCGAAAATAACCCCTTCTCCCACTGAAAGTCGGCAAAGACTGACCATGGCTAGACCCATCTTTCCATCCAATGTACCTTGCCGGACTCTTTCTTCCAATTTCCTGCGTAACCACGGCGTCTTTACTTTGATATCGTCTAAGTCATCCATTTCGCCTTCCAGAAGCCTATCCAAGCGCTGTGCGTCCTTCTTTCTCACAACCTATGAGCAGACATGAGATCCAAGACCGAAGGACAAGCTTCAAAACTACATACCCTCTGCTCTTCCAGGCGGACAAATGGGCGGAAATATTCAAAAACAGTGTCCAGCTTTTCTTTGTCAACCCTTTTCACAGCCTAAAAAACTGGTTTTAAACGAGGTAAAAAAAGCTTTCAGGAACTCACCGGATGATTTTGTAGAAACTTTTGGGAATTTTTCTTCCTAAGCTTGCTCTGCTCATCATCTCCCACGGCAAATTGCTCGTCTTCCAGCTCAAGGCGTGTTCTTAAAATCTTGAGAGAATTTTTAGAAAAGGTACAGATTGCAAAAAGTTGAAAAAACCACCTCAAGGGCTTCCCTGAACATCAGCTTGTTCTTGTCCATCCTTTCCATCGATGGTTCATGGAAGCCGTAGAGCAGCAAATTCTGATCAAACAATACATCATCGTCATGCGTAGGAAGAGGTCGGTTAGATTTCTGCTTTGGAGGAGGATCGGACGATGTGACTGTGATTTTGTTCATATTGCTGACTAGATCATCATATTTGGCATTGATTTTCTTGAAAATGGGCATACTGCATTAGTTGAATCTAGGTGTTTTAAAGAAATACCTCCTTCAGACAATCATCAGCAACAGCTTTGCAAAATGCTTTTTCCTCTGTTGGATACTTGGGAGGGAGCACCTTTTCGCCCTTTGCAATCTTCTCAACTTTTTTAAAAGCTCGATGTTGAAAAGATATATCAACCACTTTTCGCCGAAAGAAATCAAATATTCTTTTCATGGTGCTAAAATCATCGTGGTTAAATGGGCATGCTCACCCGTTTATCCCCTGTTTTTTAAAAACGGCAAAATTTATCGAGAAAAACTTTTGCCGTTTTTTCCGTTTCCCAAGTTTCGGCATCAACCGCCTATGTTTTTCCTGGTTTTTCTATTGTTTCACTGGAGCACATGTTCAAATAGTATTTTAGGTATACCTAGCGTTGTGGAAAAATTATGGGACGCTCAAAAAAAGGATAAAATTGCTGGCAGGCAGTGTTTGCGGGTCAAACGGGTCAAAAAAGCCGAAGCATCTGATTTTGCAAAATTTTTTGAATGGCCGATAAAATAAATGGCGTAGGTGCATTTGTCCCAAACAAAGCATTTACCGTATTTCCTCTATTATCATCCCTCCCCAAAAATGGGACTTTTGAACTTTATGTCATTGCCTATCGACCCAATTTTTTAAATAGACTTTTGAGCAAGTAACATACCAAAATGTAGCTGGGAATCTGGGCTACATTTGGTATGTTACATGCTCAAAAGTCTATTTAAAAAATTGGGTCGATAGGCAATGACATAAAATTCAAAAGTCCCATTCTTGGGGAGGGGAGTTAATAGAGGAAATACAGTAAATGCCTTGTTTGGGACAAACGCCTACGCCCCAAAATAACATCATCAACAGTTTTGAAAAAGCAGACCGCGAAACTGTGCTTTTTGAAAAGCATAATTAATTTGATGATTTTTCTCGGCTTTTTGAAAGGCATATTAGATATGTATATTATATTTGATAATTATATAAAAAAATTTGATAATTTTTTTCAGCTTTTAAAAAGATTCTATTTTAGCTATCAACTCAATCAAGCGCTGGAGAAGTCTCATGAATCGGACGAAAAAGAGCGAATCTTCACATTCTTTTGTTTTGAACGTGAGAAAAGGAGCAATTTGGATGGTTCTAAGGAGACTGGCACGAAGACGTCTTCTCTTGTCTTGAGGTTTATTTTATCTTCTTTTTTTGTTCCTGTTTACTGTTCCTGTTGTTAGTAGTGGCGATGAGTCGTTGGTTCCCTTGAGTACGGAAATCGGTGATGAGATCAGAATAATTGAGTGTTTTGTATTCTTATATATTGTATTCTGTTTAAGTTATGGCTTGCAGTTACGATTCGATTAATCATCTTGAGTACTTGCAAAAGCCCAATTGGTTCCAGAGGAGGCTCTCCTTTACTAAGCGTCCAAAAGAGCGCAAGACTTAGGTGTCTTAGGAAGTCTCTGTAGAAATCTCATCTCACATTTTTGGTCCTCCTTTGTGATCCGATGGATCAGCTGTGGCATGCCTCGGAAACTCGATTCTTCCTTCTTTGCAGGAGCGCGTGCTTGCAAGGACCCGAAATATTCTAATATTCTAAAATATTCTAGAAACATTCTAATTCTTATTTCAATATTCTATGGCCAACACAAATCTATGGCCAAAATTAAATATTCTATGGCCAACACAAATCTATGGCCAAAATTAAATATTCTATGGCCATTTTTCACAATTCTATGGACAAAATTGAATATTCTATGGCCATTTTTCACAATTCTATGGCCAAAATTAAATACCACCCGTTCGGAAATTTGCTGATATGCGGGACTTCTGTCTTCGGTCTCTTTTTAGGATATCCTTGTTAGATGTTACACTGAAAATCAAAACAAAGCATTTTTTCTGATACAAAATCATGTGGTGAATCTGGTTTGATAAGACCAAAATTTCGATTTTACTTACTCAAACTCTGAAACCTGATTTGGGTATCCTAGGGTCAGATGGATACACAGATGGATGACCTCAAAAAATATAGTCAAAACAATAAACTGATTCTGACGTAAAATCGTGTAAGAAATCGGGTTAAAATAGGACTAAAATTGCGATTTCCGCCACCCGAATCCAAAAACGAAAAGATATCCACCTGGCTGGCCTGAAAAATAAAAATTTGGTCAACATAAAAAACAAAATACTTATTATAACGTAAAATGGTGTAGGGATCTGGGTTTGATAGGACCAAATTTGCAATTTTACCCATCTTAATCCCAAAATATTGTGTAGGTACTTTCAAGTAGGTGGATATCCACGTGGATGACCTTAAAAACAAATTTAGCCAAAAGTAAAAAATAAATCAATTTTTTTGATTTAAAGGGGGTAAGACTTTAATTTGACACAAAATGGTTAACTCGCGAGTCTCTAAATTTTTATTTTACTTTCTTAAATATTTCCTTTACAGACTTGCTTTATATTTGCGGTTATATTTCAGGACTTTATAAAAATTTTTTGAAATTTTCCGCACCATGATAGAATCACCAACCTGACGCATAACTTTATTGACATAAACAACACCAAACAAATGAAACACCATATAACAACAACTCTATTCCATTATCCTCGAAGCTCGCTTCTTCTTCATCATCGTCGAATAGCGTAAGAAACGCGTCTATGGGCCTGGACTGTCTAATGCTGACGATGCACTGAGGCAACTGGTGGACGAAGTGGAAGAACGCCTGGCCTGCCTTACGCTATTCGACGATGATGAAGAAGAATCGAGCTTCGAGGATGAAGCCATGTAAGAATAGAGTTGTTGTTGTATTATTGGTGTTTCATTTGTTTGGTGTTGTTGCTTATGTCAATAAAGTTAAACATCGGGTTGGTGATTCTAGGTGAAATCATGGTGCGGAAAAATTTCAAAAAAAAAATTTTTTTATAAAGTCCTGAAATTATTCTTAACCGCGGGGAACATTTGAATAGAGCAAGTTTGTAAAAGGAAATATTTAAGAAAGTAAAAAAATAAAAATTTTAGAGACTCGCGAAGTTGGCCATTTTGTGTCAAATTCCACCTCAAATTCAAAAAGTCCAACATGTATTCCGAGCGACTCATTTGAAAGACACAAGTTTTTTTGGCAGACGTCGAAAACTTACCTCAAAAACCACTCCAAAAGAATGAAAAACAAAAATTTTGATTTCAAAATAATGTCACCGGAATTTGCTGAAAATAATTTGGCGTAGCGAATGTGTCTCTCCTTACGGCGTAAACATCTGTTCTACGTAGTTCTTGTGAACAAAAGTGTGGTAAAAATTGTGTTTGTGGTATCGCTTTTACCGTGTCAGGCTGATAATTCCGACTCTCGACTAATCCAAATACATTCTCTCTCAAAATATGTTCGCTTTTTAGAAGGGGAAAGGCTTCGGAAACACGTATTTGTTTTGCAGGTTTGAAGTCCCGCACTTTCTGTGATGAGCTACGGTATCTTTTGATATTCACCGATAAGATTTTTATAGAGCAGCAATACACACCAACGCCAGTTTGTAAATTGGATTGTTGGTTCGTTTGTAAGAGTAGTTGCCATTTTGGCCTGGTTGGCATTTTATCACGTGTCCACGTCGGATCTTCTTTCTTGTCCTTGCATTTTCTAACCAGCAGATTTTTGTCAAGCAAGTTTTCGTTAAGCAGGTTTTCACCTAGGTTTTCACCCAACCTCTTCTTTCTGGAATAAACGTTTATCTTCTGATGCGGCTCATATTAAAATATAATTAGTTTTCGGTCCGTTTACCGAAGACCTAGTAATATGAAAAATGCACCGTAATTTAAAACCGGTTAGGAAAAAATGCGGCTAGCCGAAGAGGCTAGGCGAAAACCTGCTTGACGAAAACTTGTTTAAAGGACCATGCCCGTGCGTTCTGAATTGTCGCCCGCCAATTCAAAAAATTTTCCCCAATCATTGAGCTTCTGTACTGATTTTTTAACTTGGTTTCTAACAAAACACCACAATTAAATTCTAGGCATTGTTTTGTTAGAAACCAAGTTAAAAAACCCGCACAGAAGTGTAATGATTAAGAAAAATAAAATTGAATTGGTGGGAATTGGCTGGGGGACAATCGTGGACGCAGACCGGCATGGTCCTTTAACGAAAATCTGCTTGAAGGACCATGCACGCGGTGGTCTGCTGGGTCACCGCCAATTAAAATTTTTTCCCTAATCATTGTACTTCTGTACGGATTTTTTAACTTGGTTTCTAACAAAACTACACCTAAAATTAAATTCTAGGCCTTGTTTTGTTGGAAACTAAGTTGAAAAATCCGTACAGAAGTTCAATGATTGGGGAGAAGTTTTCGGTTTGGTGGGACCCACTAGACCACCGCGAGCATGTTCCCTAAACATGAAAAAGTGTTGTCGAGTGTAGAAATAAAAAAGTATGGAAATAAAATTACTTGATAGGTTTCGCAAGTCAAATTTCACTGTTATAAAATTGACTTGTGGAACCTAGTAAGTGATTTTATTTCTACACTTTTTTTATGTTAAGCAGATTTTTGTCAAGCAAGTTTTCGTTAAGCAGGTTTTCACCTAGCCACCGAAGACCATATGCATCAAATTTCTCGAAAAAATAATAAAATAAACCGATAGCGGGTCTGGTTACTGAAAGAGCTTGAAGACAGGTCCGAAAAACTGGCCCAAACAACCCCAGTAAAAACTAATAAGAGGAGTATCAGCCGTTTTCAGCTAAAAATTGCGTGTTTCAGATTCAGTTTGCCTCAAGAATTGAATTAGGCTCTGAAAGGTTCGAATTTCACCAGCAAATTAGTTAAGCTTTGTTTAGAAACTCAAAGATGGTGTGTTTGGCTTCGCAAACACACTTTAGTTCGAAATTTGGACTCCATGAATTCCACCAGCTAAATTTTTATTGGCAGCGAAGTTTGCTGGTGAAATTCAGATTTTTGGGGGTGCATTTCATTACAAAAATTCATTTTTCAGTCAGCTCATGCGCGCGATTTCTAGTGATTTCTGACAGATGTTTTTGTAAAAGTCATATCCGAAAGTCTGCCCTAAAAATACTAAAAAATTCTTCTTACAAGGAAAGGTCGCTGACTGCGACATTTGTGAATTAACTGGGGAATTAACAAATTTCTACATTTTCTTATAGAGCGCGCCTAAGCTCTGAAGGTCTACTAAAAGTAAGTCAGCTGGCACTATAGAGTTCTAAAAAACACCTCGATACACGCATACCGTATTTTCTCTATTAATAGACAACACCTCCCCCCTCCACCCCAAATCGGGAACTTTTTAAAATTTGTTTTTCATTTTTACCCTATTTTGGGTACCGACCCTCTGGCATGTTACATACCAAAATGTAGCTCAGCTTTCCAACTCAGCTTTCCAGCTACATTTTGGTATGTAACATGCCTGAGGGTCGGTACCCAAAATAGGGTAAAAATGAAAAACAAATTTTAAAAAGTTGCCGATTTTGGGGGTGGGGGTCTATTAATAGAGAAAATACGGTAATGGATTTTCATAACTGACCTATTGCCTAGAAGGTCATTCCTATAGTTTTGTTGGTCTTCTTAGCTGGAGAGGCAGATTAACAAGGGACTTGGGCACACCCTTCAAAAATACGCGGAACAAAAAATTTTTGAAATTTCCCCTGGTCATAGTCAGGGTCCCTCCCTTGTTGGTAGACTATGACAAAATAACTAAAATATTTGATTGTAGAACACCTTTTATAATAGTTTTTATTGATTGGAGATTGTATTTGGGTCTGACCAGTCCCTCTCCACCATTAAAAAGTAGCAAATGTTTGAAGTCTAAATATCCAGCTAATTTCAGCTTCATGATGAGTTACAACTACGGTTCCAATAATTATTCATTGTACAATTTGGCTGCAGCTAGTGGTGGAAATACAAATGAATACAGTCAGGCTTACAAGCAGCAGTTGCAGTCTTCTTCTTCTCAGCTCTATCCCAGTTCCGGCACTTCCAGCTATGGGCAGGTTGACAAGCGAGGTGGCGGTGACATGTGGTAAACTCTATTTCTTGTAAACCTATTTCTTTCTTTTTATTTCTTCTTTTTTTCAGGCGAGATGCAGAAAAGAGCATCAGCAGTTCAAGAAAGCGATCTCGAACACCAGAGAAAAGCTACCGTTCAGGTAAATCATTTTTTCCCTCGGTTGTGCTATTTTCCATTATTTTCAGAGCGTTCCTCTCGTCGATCTCGCTCGAGATCCCGTTCTCCCAGTCGTCATCGAAGACGCCGCTCCAGAAGTCGTAGCCGCAGCCGTGAAAGATCAACCAGACGGAGGTCTCGCTCACCACGATATGTTCGTAGTCCAGTTAGTTTATTTTTTTCTTATTTTCTTGGCAAAACATAGAAAGACGAATTTTCCAGCGTCCCTCAGCTCGTCATTCACCGGTGGAAAGTACGGCTGTCAGCCCTAAAGTAATCCTGATCAGTTTGCCTGTCAATACGGATAGAGATATTGTAATTTTTTTCTTTTTTTGTTCAGAGTTGTGGGGTTTCGGGGTATTAAAGGTATAGACAAAGCTTTTTATGGCCCGAGTTCTTTTTCCAGAGTTTGACCCTGCAATTAGTCCCCCTGGTTATGGTCATGCTAAAAAAAAACAGAAATATTCATTTTTGTTATTTTAGATCAACATCATGATTGCGAAGCAAGGTTTCCATCCTATCGACATCCGAATTGTGCGCAAAACTTCTGACACTGGGATTGTGCGAGTGTTCGGATTCGTGGAGTTCAGTGATGCTATTCAGGCGCAGGCGTGGATCAATTACAATAAGGTAAAAATATTAGTATCTCCGTCACATTCTTTACATTTTTCTCAGGGTCATTTGGTCTTTGATGACGGATACATGGTCAAGCTAGAGTTTTCCCGTGAAGTCGACTCCGACAGAAGAGAAAGGGGCAATGGCGGTAGTGGTGCTACACCTAGTTCTGATTGGACGTGTTCCAAGGTAATTATTGTTTGCTCAATTGAATTTTGTCTCTTTGATACGACTGCCATGGCCATCTAAGCGAGACTAGAATTTCAAAATTCAATTTATTTGTTATTTGCTGGATCATTGATTTTATTTCAGTGCACTATCAACAACTTTAACCGAAGAAGCAGCTGTTTCAAATGTGGCACGTCGAGACAAGATTCTGAAGCTCTAGAGGCCAAAGGATTCGCACTCGTCGGTGTGAACCCTTGCGATAGTGAGTTTTTTTAAAGGAGTAGGCCCACGCTAATAAGAGCTGGTGCCACAGAATTCAAGTTGTTTTCCTAATCAGTGAACTTCTGTATGGATTTTGCGACTTGGTTTCTAACAAAACAAGGTCTAGAATTTAATTTTAGGTATGGTTGTGTTAGAAACCAAATTGAAAAATCCGTGCAGAAGTTTAATGATTAGGGAAAAAATTTGAATTCCCGGGCACCACCTCTTGTTAGCGTGGGCATGCCTCTTTAAAGATTTTTTTTAGCCTAAACCAGTTTTTTTCTATTAAGCTCTGCTTGTCCGTGAATTGCCCGCTTCCGCCACAGAGGAAAGTGTTCGAAGAGCTATGAGCCAATATACAAATCATGTAATCCAGAGAATGCAGATCTCGCCATCCAAAAGCTATGCTCTTCTTCAAATGAAATCCATGGAAGAAGCCGTCCATGTGCTTAATACGTTCAATAAAGTGGTTCCTTATGTGGATAATTGTGCAGGTAGATCAGTCTTAATTACGGTATCTATATTAAACACGTGTTAACTTTTCAGTTATCGTCACATTTTCTCGCCAATCGCTTAACCAGATTTTGATTATGGACAATGTCAGCATTCTGAAGAGTCAAAGCGGAATCACCAGTGTCAACATTCACCAAGGTGGGTGCACTAATGGTTTCTTTCAACGGGTTTATTAATTTTTTTTCAGACCCTATCAATTCGGCCGCCCAACTGGCTCAAAACGCTATGCAAATGGTTCAAATGGGTCGTCAAAATACACCTATGCAGCAACAACACCATGATGGAAATCCAACTAGGCAGAGCATATCAACGCCATTTGGTTATCTTCAGTCTTACCGTAAGAATTTTCTCAAATAATTTTTCGTTCAAAGTTATATCTGTGTGATTTAGCAACTCCAAATCAGAAAACTTTCCAATTGGAGCCAGTCTCTGGGTACTACTATGATGCAGATACGGCCTTCTACTATGATCCAAAGACTGAGTACTACTACAATTCGAAGACGAACCAATGGATGTTTTGGAGCAGCAAGTATAGCACGTACATTCCATGTGAGGGCGGAGATCTTGAGTTAAAGAAACGTCTGCAGCAAGAAGAAAAGGATGACCAAAGGATCAGGAATTCAGCTGTGATAAGTGCGCCACCAGCTTTGGCTTCTTCCGAACCTGCGGTTTCTTCCGTTGCATCTGAGGTCGGGACTTTCTTTTCACTTAGCTTTTTTTTGCGAAAAAAATTTCCTTTTCAAAAATTATCAAAACGATCTTTTAAGTTTTCACTGTCGCGTTGCGTTTCCAATCTAAGTTTAATGATGTCGTATATTTTCTAATCATGTTCCCTCTCTAGTGACCCCTCATTTTTACCAATTGCTTTATTGCATCAATAAAGATGCCTGTTTCAAAGTGGCATTTTACTTTGAGGGCTTTGTCCGGTCCCAGAATGGGCTACAATGGACATTGATGACTGTGCTCATAATTGTGTTAAGGTATTTAAAAAAAAAAAGAATAGAGTCTTTATTTTTCTAAAGACTACGTTTTTGTGTTCCCGGGATTTTTAAACTTTTTCGAGGACATACCGCGAATGTTTTTTTAAAAACTGCTTCTCTAATGTGGCGACTTTCTTTCAAAAGAAAAAAGAAGAACGATTTTATAGAGTTACACTACGTGTCCAATGACGCGGCAAAAGTCGCAGTCACAGTCACAGTGTGTGTCCAATGACGCGACTGTGACTGCGACTGTGACTGCGACGTAAATTCAAATCGATTTGAAGCGTCAGTCGCAGTCGCAGTCACACTTTTCCGCGTCATTGGACACACACTGTGACTGCGACTGTTGATGTGTGTCCAATGACGCGGAAAAGTCGCAGTCACAGTTTTCCGCGTCATTGGACACGTAGTGTTGTTCTCACAACGTTTTTTAGCTTCTGCTATGTGCAGAATAAAGAAGATATCAAATGTACTCAAGCTTGCTTTTCTTACGTCCGTGTAGTCCTGTAAAAAATTGTATCTACAGGGTGTTACAAAATTTTCTGATACTTTTAAACGGTCATAACTTTTTTATAGATCATTTTTTAAAGTTCTAAAAACACAAATCAACTCAGTTTTTAATAAAAAAAAAAAAATTGTGCATAGTTGAAAACACGATTTTGCTTGGCCTCTGTTCAGGTTTGGGCCTTGCCAACACCCCAAACCACAGAGGGGACCAAGCAAAAATCGTGTTTTTGACTATATATACAATAAAATTGTCATCAAAAACTGATTTGATCTGCGTTTACAGATTTTTAAAAACTTTTCTATTCTTTAAAGGACCCTGTCGCTTCCTTATCATGGCAATTTCAAATGTTTGAATGCGCGCGGGGCCACATAGATTTTGTCAATAATGTTTTCGAATTAATTTTTTTGTTTGCATTTTGAATTTTAAATATATTATATATTATTATTATATATATAATATATTATATTGTGGTTAACATAAGTCTTATTATCACATTGGCAAATTGGAGCAGTGAAAGTCGAATTACTTCTCCGATCTGGCATTGTCAAGCAACGTTGGGCTCGACTAGTCAATGGTTTCAAGTTTTGAACAAATTTACAAATTTATTTTCTAAACAATAAAAGCAATCAAAAAACAATTCGAAAATATTATTGACAAAATGCGGTCCCGCGCGCATTCAAATCTTTGAAATTTTCATGATAAGGAAGAGACAGGGTCCTTTAAAGTCATGAACGTTTAAAAAGGTCAAAAAATTTTGAAACATCCTGTATATTTGCTTAAAGTGGAGGTACATCTACTGTCCGTATCTGGTCTCGCGTGTAAATGTTCAAAATTCAAATTAAAACAGATGTGAAGGTTGCAAGTTCTAATTTCTTAGGGTGTAAACTTTATTTTTTTTTACGAGTTTGAGATCAAAACAATCCTTAGGCTTACTTTTTTTAAAACCCAACGAGGATATTGTAGCTAAGACCTGGGTAAAGAGTTTTAAACCTTCTTTCAGAAAATTAAATCTGCTGATTTCGTTCTATCTCACTGCTTTGATATCTTTTGCTCTAACTTTTCCTTCGTGTTCTATGTGCTGCAACTCGTATCAAGTATACTTGGTAGACAGCCCAGGAGTTTATTTGAGGTTTTCAAACCGAAACATGGGATATTGCTGCGTAGGTGACTTTTTTAAATATACCCTTTGAAAAGATACCCTTTGCCTATTAAAGCAAACTTTTATAACTCACTGTCCTGGAGTAATTTTAGAAATATATTTCCACGAGGTTACTTCTGACTACAAGTCTAGATTTTTTTCAACAGTCAATAAAATAGATAGAGGCGATATAAAACAAGTAAATGGCTTTTGGCTGTTTTCGTTTATTTTGGCGGTGATTTGCAGCAACTCGCGAAACAAAGACAGTTTTTAACAATAAAGTAGTTATGGAAACCATTCCTATCGATCCGTCAATATTTGCTAGCAGTAGAACTCAAAAAGTTCAATTCAATAACTGAAAAACGTGAAAAAAAGTGTGCAGCCAGAGGGATTAAAACCAGCAACCTTTAAATATGTTTTAATTTGAATTTTGAACGTTTTGAACGCAAGACCAGGTACGTACAGTAGACGTACCCTCTCTTTATTTCACTCTTCACTTACGCTGCACTTAAGTACGAGCGGAAATCATGAGGAGGTAAAATATGCGTCCAGATAGCGCAAGAGCCAAGCATAATGTACGGCAGAAAGGGGACGTTCTACTAAGAGCGATTTCTATATGGACAGTGACTTGTGTCTATAATCTATTCTAAAATTATTGACCTGGAGGCTTTTTTAACTGTCACCTAGGTCTTTTTCGTTACCTGTATGATGGTGGTCAGAAGTGCTAAAATAACTTTTTGGTTCCAACCATACTGACTTATATTAATAGGGTTATAAATATAAATAACCTTTAGAGTCATTAATCCCCTCCGAAAAACAAAATAGGAAGAAACGGGATTAAAGCCCGATTAAATAAAATCCAATTGTTATTTTTTTTTGCAAAATTACTTTTTTATGAATATGCGGCAACCATTGTCCTGCAATTTATAAGCATCAAAACTGCGGAAATTTTCTTACTGGAATGGTTTTAATTGCACATTTAACGCATCAATCTATAAATAGCAATCTGCGTATTTGTTTCTCAATGTAAGTTGTAACTTATTCTGTTTTAGAAAGGGGCGATCGCAGATGCTCTCAAGGCAGCGCTGGAGCAGAATTCGAGGTTGGTGGAAGCGCTCAAAGGTCAACTTGGAGGAAGTGGCAGCAATTTGTCTAGTGTGCAGCAGCCACAGCAGGTTTCTACTCCGTTGTTTAAGAGCCCACCCATTCCGCCATCCCCTCGTCGCTTTGATGACAATAATTTGATTCGCCAACAGATTCACAGCACCAGTAATTTTGCCAATAATGAGCGATTTAGTCCTATGGAGATTTGCAATGACAATTCTTTTGACTCTCCTCTTAAGAGAGATTTGCCGAGCAATAGTTGGCGGGCTACTTCACGCTCTGAGCAATGGCGTCAGCCATCTTCGCTCTCTGTGTCTCTGGAGCGTGACAGTCGCACTGTGCGGGTGCTCCCACCTTCAGTGCCATCATTTACTGCTCCTCCACCTTCCGTCTTTGCTACCCAACCCGCTCCTCCTGCTTTCATTGCTAGGGCTCCAGTCAATGTTCCACAGGCAGTTGGCTTTTCTAGTTATGCAAATCCACCTTCGGCTTCAAGCTTTCCCAATAATGAAACCCATTGGAACATGTCTCGAATGCTGGAGAATCGTATCCAGACCAATAATTTGCCAGCGCAAGCTGGTTTCACTCAATATATCGGAAATTTGACCAATAAGACTGCTATTGCTAACCAATCCAATAGCAGAAACGGCCAGTTGGACATCCAGAGAGGCAGTGGCCGGCTTGATCAGCAGCAGCGCCTTAGCCGATTTGGACCAGAGGATAGGCAAAAGAAATCCAATTTGATTCAGAAAGAGCAAGGCGACCTAAAAGCCCTAAATATTTGCTTTAACTGTGGAGGTAGGAACCATCAGCAATTCTCATGTCGCTTTAAGCGTATCAGTGATGACCACCTCCAGCAAATTGTGGCTCGTGCCAAAGAGCGTCTGGCTAAAGAACAAATATTGAAACAGGACCTAAAAAAGCAGGTTTGACAGTTTTTTTTGGTTTTAGACAGATGAGGGTCAGTCAGCAATTCAGGTTATGTCGGTGGTGTTTTAGGTTTTTTATTGATGACACGATTTCGCTTTTCACTATCACGATGTTTGTAGTATTTTTCATACATTGATGCGGTTGTTTTTCGTAAAAAACTGGATTATCCGTGGTGGGATCCAAAAACTGTACATTGCCGACATATTTCGAATTGCTGGTTGACCATATTGCTGGCCACTTTGTTGTTTTCTATTAAAAATTTGTAGGCTGAATCCTACAAGTGTGACCGCAAAGACCTGCTGATCAAACGTCTGAGAGGTGATCATTATTAGCTTGGCGATCACGCTGTTCCTTTGCCAATTTTTTCATTTCTAGCTATTGTCCCACATGGTAAGATCACCAAGGAACACCTGAGAGTGATCTGCGACAAATGCTCAATGGTGCTTTTATATTTTAGTAGGATTGTCAGTGATTAATTTTGTTACTTTTTAAGCTTGGTCACTCCAAACCTCAGTGCAAAGGCAAAGCGGTGGATAACGTCACATGCAAAAACGTCAGAAATATGGTCAATGATTTCTCTAAGCGATTCTTTTTCCACCTGAGTGACGAAAATTTGATTGACTTTTCTAAGAAGTTTGCCCTCTTTGACGTTATGGACTCTATTGAGAATGCTGGTGTGGATCCTGTGAAACTCCAGCTGGAAACTCTTTGCCCAAACAAGCCTGTAACTCAGAAGGACTTGGTGCTTTGTTCTCGATGTGGGCAATTGGGTCACAAAAGCACCAATTGTTCTAAAGAGAATGTAAGCCGGGAGCACTATTACAAAATGCTTCAGCTGGTGACTGCTTACAGAGCCTTGGTCAAAGAACGTGGTGGTAGCTACAAGCTTAAGCCAACTGCTGTATTGCAGCCTGGTCAGAAAAAGACTATGGACGTCATCACTTTAGACGATGACGACGAAGAGAAATTGGAAGAAAAGGCGAAGCAGGCTGAGGAAGAGGCTGTTGACTCGGATGATGACGTGGTGCTCGTCATTGAGGATGATGACGATGGTGAGATGGTTCTGCTGGAGGAGACTGCCGATGACGAGGATGATAATGCTGACCCCGCGCTGGTAATTGCAGAGGAGGAGAATGGGAGTGCAGAGTTTGAAGGTAAGCATAGCACTGCTAGGCCTAGTTCAGTCTCAAATAATTCCGCCCAGGTCTTTTTGACGATCTGTCTTTTGGTGGTCAGAATAGTTGAAACAATTTTTGGTTTTAGGAGGTGACAAAGATGGGGATAGCGAAGACGTCCGCCAGACACTCACCTCCATTGTGGAAAAAATCGCAGATGAACTCGATCCGCATGTCCCGCCTCAACAAGAACTTCCAGCAAAAGAGCCAGAAATCCCATTAGACAAGCCATCTTCCACTGCTATCTCTAGTTCTTACAAGTTGGCAAATATTGGTCTCGAAGACAGTGATGATGACATTATCTTTATTTCCTGAATTTTTTTTCAAATAAATCTGTAGTTTTTAGCTTGTATCCTTTGGACCGATAAATAAGGTTGTTTGGAGAGCGTAGAATTTTTTGGAAAAATGTTGGCTCTCTGGTTTTTTTGAGTATGGATAACAAGCAAAATTCTTCTTAAAAGGACCTGCTCTCCGTTCCCGTGGTATAGTATACAGCAAAGTCTTTAATGTCCTACCCACCTGATAAACTTTCAGGGTATTTTATGTAAAAAAGTTGTGGACCTTTCAGATGGGAAAACAATCATGGTAAAATAACTCTCTGGATCAAAAAAAATTTTACGCAAGTTTCGAAAATAGCGCACTTTTTAGCTGATTTATATGACCATTATTTGCTCCAAACAACTGGACTTTTATTGACTTCATACATACAAGGTGGTCCAATTTTTCTGCCGGTTTTGTTTTGGTCATAACTTTTTTTAGAACGCAATTTTCGGAAAACGGTTTTCACAGGTCGACTCAGAATTAAAAATAAAATTTGCGGTATGTTATGTCAAAATCACGATGTTCGCTGAGTCCCCCTGCGGTTTGGCCCTTGCTTATCTAAAGTATATCCACAGATCAGGACCAAAACCACAGGTGGGCCAAGCGAAATCGTAATTTTGACATATCATACCAAGAAATTTGCTTTTAAATTATCAGTCGACTTGTGAAAACCGCTTTCCGATAAACGCCTTCTAAAAAAAGATATGACCAAAACAAAACCGGCAGAAAAATTGAACCACTCTGTACATTGTAATTTATTTAGATTAAAAAGTCGGCTTTGTGATTTTTTTGGAAAAAGTTGGTCTGATCTGTCTGTGAATCTGTTGGCTTATTATAAAAACTGAAAAATTAATTTGACCTTGATTTTTTTTATTTTCGGGGTAATACATTGAGGAGAACACACAGCACCCACACACATCATCTTAGTGCGAGAGTTTGGTCAAACAATTTGTCTAATTGAAAAGAATTTTCAGCAGCTTATCTCTTCTTCGAGCCTACAAGACGAGGATTCTGAAGTGCAGATAATCGGAGAAAATATTCAGCATCAGGGCACTACTTCAGTAAGCAGCTCTAAGGTGAATGAAGGAGAAGAGGAACCGGAACTAAAGTCGAAGAAAAAGAGGAGGAAAGAGGAGTCTGAGGATCCAAATAAGGTGGGATTTATTCACATCAGCTTGATTAAAATTGTAATTCCGATAATTGACATCTATTCTATTTACAGCCAAAGTCAGCTCAGGACACAGCTAGGGAAATGGCCAAATGGGCTCGTCGACAGGAAAAAGTGAAAATGACGTTCAAACAGCCAGAAGTTGCCTCTACTCCGTCCTCAGGAAAAATTGAATTAGTAGGAGACATCACACCTCACTTGCTTGACAAACTAAAGGTTTGGACTTTAGTGATTTTATTAAAAATAAAATAATGAAAAAACTGCTTTGTGATATTAGGTGTCTTATTGCATCTTTATATGCATTTGTTACCCAATGCTATTGCTAAAAATACTAATAGTAACAATTTAGCATATTGTTAAGTGTTACCGTCTGAAAATTGTAGCACTTTCTGCTGATTTTTTTTTCGATTCCACATACCCTGGACACATTCAAGGTTGACTGAAGGGTTTTCAGGTTAATATTTTGTAAGAGAATGGGCATGGTTTTATGTTCAAAATTGCTTTTCATATTTTTAGTTTCAAATTTTTTCTCGTACCTATGCTCGGACATAACCATTGCAGTGCCTTAAAGGTGCATGCCTACGCTAATAGGACGTGGTGCGTGGGAATTCAAAATTTTTTCTTGATCATTGAGCTTCTGTACGGATTTTTCAACTTGGTATCTAACAAAACCATACTTAAAATTAAATTCTAGGTCTTGTCGTGTTAGAAACCCTGTGGAAAAATTCGTACAGAAGTTCAATGATTAGGAAAAAATTTGAATTCCCGGGCACCACCTCTTGTTAGCGTGGGCATGCCACTTTAAGGGAATTATTCACTAACTTTTTCCTAAAACACATCGTATGAGAGCGTCCTCCTTCAAAGTATAAACCATCACACACTAATACGCCGGCACTCTAAAGATAGATTGAAAAAAGCCGTCATTGCGGCTTTAAGGGGCATGCCCACGCTAATAAGAGGTGGTGCCCGGGAATTATATTTTTTTTATAATCATTGAACTTATGTATGAATTTTTTAACTTGGTTTCTAACAAAACCGTACCTAAAATTTAATTCTAGGTTGAAACGAAGTTGGTAAATCCGTACAGAAGTTCAATGATTGGGGAAAAAATTTGAATTTCCAGGCACCGCCTCTAATTAGCGTGGGTATGCCTTTCTAAAGGGGCATGCTCATCTGTTCAAAATTTGTCCCCAACAATTCAACAAATTTTGCTTTTGTACGGATTTTCCAACTTCCTTTCTATCAAAACAAGGCCTAGAATTTCATTTTAGGTATAGTTTTGTTATAAACCAAGTTGAAAAATCCTTACAAAAGTTCGCTGATTAGGATTTTGTTTTGAATTGGCGGGGACAAATTTTGAACAAGTGAGTATGCCCCTTTAAATGATATATTATTAAAGAATTTGTGTTATGCAGAAACCATGGGGCGATGACGACACGGAAGAGAACCCAAAGATTCCGGATGCAGCTATGACGAGTCGGATGCGTAATGTGGGCCTTCCATTGAACTATCAGAGCCGATCTACTACTCCTTCTTCACGCATTGACAATGGTAGTCTATCATGCTTCCAGGACAACGAACTGTGGATGCATACAGTTTCCAATAACTTGTTCATGTATTGTACTTCTCTTGTTGACTGGAATCCTTTTTCCAGAGCATCATGGCGAAAGAACAGATCCGGGCGAGCCTTCTGCTTCCTATGGTGGTGGTGGCCATTCCGCTAGTGAACAGATCTTTGATGAGCAGAAATTTTTGGATCGTGTAAAGCCCACATGTCTGCTGTGTCGCCGCCAATTTGCTAGTGTGGAAATTCTCAACAAGCATGTCCAGCTGAGCGACCTTCACAAGGTGGGTGTCTTTCATTATAGCGTAATGAGAGCCTAAAAGTCTACTAGTATTTCAGACAAATGTAGCGGCGAAAATTCGGGAATTGCAGCAAACTCAACCTTCAGTCAGTTCATCTTCCAGGAAAAATGATTCAGCTTACAGAGACCGGGCAAAAGAGCGTCGTAGCTTGCATGGGTATGATCCAAGCGGTATGCTGTTGAACCTCATAATTTATGCTCATACATAAAAAATATATTTTGAATTCAGGACTCACTGGCACCAAGGAAGCAGAAACAGATGTGAAAAGCACAGAAGCTATTGCTGCATACAAAGCCGCTGTGCCGTTGGACGACTCTAATATTGGTAACAAAATGCTGAAATCGATGGGCTGGTCGGAAGGGCAGGGATTAGGGCGAAATTTGCAAGGTTGGACTCTTTTCGTAGAAAATTTTGAGATCTGAACTAATCGCTGTCATTATAATTGTAGGCATCGTTAATCCGGTGACGGCAGAGCAAAGAGTGCAGGGAGTTGGGCTTGGCGCTTCTGGTTCAAAGCTTGACTATGGGGGAGGCTCGAGGAAGGATCGTCTAAAACAAGCAGCCATTCAGCGGTTTAATGAAATAACGGACAAAGAATAGATTTAAATTCAGTTTTTGTGTGAAAGAAAGTGCAGACTTGCGAAGTGTTGATTTTTTTGCTGTTTTGTGTGATGTGTTACTATTGCTGTCAAAATAAATCAATTTATGTGGTTTTGCGGCGTGTTTCTCAGTCTTTTTATTAGTCTTAGCGAGCTGGTTTTCCACATTTTTAGTTAAGTATGTGAAAGGCATCACAACAGTAAAAATTTTATTGATTCTTTGAAATTAATGAAAATCGATCTAGTGGGACCGATTTTGTTCGCATGATCAAAATACATTTTTTACGTGATGCAAAATGACACCAAAATTCGTATACGGTACATTGTTCCAATATGGCTATCTATGCGCTAGGCGAGTTGGAATATTTACACAATTTGTATTTTTTGACATAGTGTTCACTCGACTGTCCAAAATTTGCAGGGAGTCTAATAATTTGGTAGGCTATTGTTCTTTTATTTATCCAATTATTCTGATAAAATTTTATCAGTAAAATGATAGGTGGAAATTGTTGATTAATTTATTTACTCTGCGTTCCAGCCCGTTTTTATCTGTCATTTTTATTTCGTTCGTAATTAAAAGTTAAGTTAAGGAAGTAATACAAAGCCAGACTCGTTTTTTGTGAAAGAGAATTTATAGGTCAAATTTGAAAGCTTTGACTCTGCCAAAGAAAAATAAAATTGGGTTTAGCTTTGAAAACTGGTTCCAGCACATTGGCTGATCAAACCGTTGTTTACCATTGTTGCACAAGTTTTTAATATTTGGTGATGCTATCGTATTTCAGAGGATAACTGTTACATTTTCTGATGTCTTTCTCACGAGGTGGCAAAACTCTGACTGTCCCAGTGGAACTATTTATAGAAAATAGAAGACGGCTTATCGCAGCCCTGCGCAAGGTTGTACCCAGTGGAAGTGCTGTTGTTTTGCAGGGTGGGATAGAAAAGAACCGCTATAATACTGATGCCGAAGATCTCCCTTTTCGACAGGTTTCAAAAATATTTTCTTGTGATACAAAAGTCATCTTTATTTAATCGCAGGAATCCTACTTTTTCTGGGCTTTTGGAGTTCACGAAAGTGATTGTTATGGAGTCATTGATGTAGATTCTGGACGCTCTCTGCTGTTTCCTCCAACCCTCTCACCTGATTACGCCATTTGGCTGGGCAAGTCAGTTTTTTTATATTATTTGGGTACTTTTTGCAAGATTACCGCCCCCTACCGTATTTTCTAATTAAACGGCAGTCTCTAATAAAATGGCACCCCGTACTTTGAGTGTATGTATCTCATGGCAGAGTGATTTTGCAAAGCTGTTTTTTGCGTTTTATTAACACCCACGAGCTCTACCGATTCCGCTGTTTAAATTTTGGATTCTCAAGTTGAAAGAGTAAAAAGAGAAAAGGAAAAAAGTTGAGGGTTCAACTCGACTATGATTACAGCCATATTTCCCCGTTTTTCGAGGAATCACGGGGAATCTCCATTTAATTCCCCGATTTACAGTTTCCCTGGGAATTTGACAACCCTAGAAAATACGGTATCCCAGATTTAAAATCGTGTTTTTGGCGTGGTGTTTTCGACCCGTTTTTTAGGTAAACAGGTTTTTAGGTTTTTTAGGTAACCTGCTTGAAAGCAGTCTTCAAAAAGTTAATATAATCACAATGCCGAGAATACAATTTTGACTGGAGGGAAGGGTATGGGATAGAGATGAAGATTTGTGTGTACCCACATTCTCAGTACAAATAGTTTTGGAAATTTCAACATCCCTAAGTACCCAATACAAATAATTATACAGTCGACTCTCGATAACCCGCCACCCTATTTTGAAGGTAGGGTGGCGGGTTACCGGGAGGCGCGGGTCTTAGTGACCAAACTTCAAACATTTTGAAAATGACCGGCAAAATCGGAATCCTTGCGATATTTCGCATCAGGCTGACGAATCATGTTCTGTAAAAATTTTCAAAAGTTGAGGTAAAAAATGTCGGTTAGACTATATAATCCGCCTCCCCCCAGTCAGCGCAAAATTTACTTACTCATACCGAATACTCATTTACTCATACCGAAGGGGGAGAGACCCGTCTCATATTGATTCTCGAGAGTTAGAGATGCGCGCTCTCACTTACCTAGACAAGATTCCGAGAAAGACTCTTGATCAAAAAATGCATATAGAGTCTCTTTGGCTAAATTAAAAAATACCCCCAGCAGTGGGGTAAAGCAAACCCCCAGCACTCGAGTAAAGCAAAACCCCCCGCTTTACCCCAGTGATGGGGGTTTGCTTTACTAGAGTGCTTGGGGTTTGCTTTACTCGAGTGCTTGGGGTTTGCTTTACTCGAGTGCTGAGGGTTTGATTTAACTGCTCCGTCTCTTTTTGCCACGGCCCATGTTGAAAAACATGGTTAGACAGTCTAAATAGTCTTAAATTTACTTTTTTTATCGTTTTGCTATGAAAGTGGCCCTTTTTATTTCCTTCCTCTCCCAATACAGCCCTTATTCCCTTTAAAAATGTTTTGGCGGGAATTTAAAAAACATTTTTTTTAATTTTCATAAAATTTTTACCTTGGGGGACCAAGGCAAACCGAATTTTTTTTTTTCGATTTTCCAGAAACCAAAGTGTTTCCATGCCGTTTCAGAGCACGAGAATCAATATGAGACGGGTCTCCTCCTTCGGTATAAGTAAATTTTGCGCTGGCTGGGGGGGATTCTATAGTGTTACCAAAGTGTCGGACCCTAGGTGGGAGCGAACTTGAGGGGGTGGCGGGTTATCGATATGACTGTACCTAAAGTTGACCTAAAACCTTAAAGTACCCAAACTATTTTCATCTCCATCGGCCGTTAATAATGCTGGAAAGAGGGGGGGGGGCGTAACTGGGCTATAATTATGTGGTGGCTCCATTAAAGGTGGAAAGTTGGATGCCAAAGTCTTTGGAGCGGGATTCGAGAAAATTTAATTTTCCAATCAAATTTAGAATCAACTACCGACTTACATCCTCCTACCTTCGACATCCGACTTCCTACCTCCATTGAAGCCCAACTATTAGACAATTTACGGTAGACCTCGAAGCAGGTCATTAGTTAGACCAACCAAAATATTAATTAAGGATTGAACTGGTCCAGTGTTCAAATCGGGCCTGGTTATCCTTTCCAACATTTTCACGATTTGCTGCCATTTTCAATCTGGCCTTTTTTCAGAATTGAGCCAGAAAGCTGGTTCAAAGACAAGTATAAGGTGGATGAAGTGCATTTTCATGGAGCAAATGTGCTAGCTGACCAGTTGAAAAAGTTAAATCCCAAACAACTCTTGCTTCTGGTGAGAGTGTTTTTACCTATGCACACAGTGACCAATTTTACTTCCCCTTTTTTCAGCATGCTGACAATACTGACAGTGGAAATTGGCTGGAGCCAGCCTGTTTTCCCGGCAAAAATCAGTAAGTAGAGTTTGAAAGACAGCAATTTCAAAAAAAAAAGCCACCGTTTGTTAGAACGGGTCAAACAAACTTCGGGGCTGGACCCTCTCTCTAATAGTTAAACCAACCCCTAAGACTTTCGGCTGCTCACTATTTGGCAAACGTTTACTTGTCTGGGACTCGACTGTGTGTTCCTCGACTGTGTTATACCAATAAAATTGTTTGTTCTCTTGTTCTTTGTCAAAAATTTTCGCTGCGCCCTCGCGTCGGCGATGTTGAAAAATTAACGCACCCTCTCTAATTAACGCACTCCCTGGACGGAGGTTGAAAAATAAACGAACCGGTGCTTTAGTTAGAGAGAATACGGTAAAGCCCCCATTTCTAGGTTCACAGTTGACACCAAACAACTGTATCCAGTGATAGCTGAGCTTCGAGTCTTCAAGACGGATCATGAACTAGAGGTACTGCGCTACGCCAGCAAAATAGCGTGTGATGCCCACAAAGAGGTGATGAAACACATCAAACCGGATATGTATGAATACCAACTCGAAAGGTACTAACATTTTAAAATTTTTGGTTGGCGAGTCTCCGTCCAAATTTTATAAAAAATATAATTTTCAGTCTTTTTCGCCACATATCCTACTACACAGGTGGATGTCGTCATTTGGCCTACACCTGCATAGCTGCCAGGTATTTTATATTTTTTGGGGATGGTAAAGAAAAAATGGTGAATAGGCGTCCCTTTAGGGGACATTTTTTTGAATTCGCGCCTTTATTGGTTTTTTTATTTTAAGGTAAATTTTGTAGTTAAGGAAACCAGGGTTGCTGCATGGAAAGTTTTCCAAAAAATGGAAAGAAATAAGAAAAGAAACTCAGTTTTCAGTATGCGTTTTCAGTTACTTAGACGGTAAGTTGCCACGATACCAGTAAGTTACCACGGTAACTTACTGCAGTCTGTATAACTTACCAAAAATCGGTAAGTTTAAAACAGTTAACTACAGATAAACGTACAGTTAACTATACAGTTAACTATACAGTTGACTGTACAGTTAACTGCACAGTTAACTGTATACTACCACCTGTACAATCCCTTGTTATTTCTGTCCGATTTCTCACCGCCAACCGGAAAGTTTTCCGGAAAACTTTCCGGCTAACGTTCCAAATCTCTTCTGTCCGGACAGAAAAGTAACCTTGAAGGTAACACATTTGAGCACTTTGTGACGTGCGTTGGCCTACTCTTCGCATAAGGCTTCGCCCAAGTTCGAAAACATGAAATTGCCCTAAAATAAAAATGTTGGGAAAGGCGCCAATTCAAAAAATATCATTAAAGCCAAACCCCTTAACGCCGAAAAAACACCATTCCTTTATTTTTAGTGGACCTAATGGTGCTATTCTGCACTATGGTCACGCCAATGCACCCAACGCTAAATTGATCAAGAATGGCGACATGTGTTTGGTGATTGCATTTTCGGACATTTGTTTGGATGAAGTCTAAAATTATCATTTGTTTAGTTCGACATGGGCCCTGAATATAATTGCTATGGTGAGTCTGTAAAGCAGGGCTCCGACGTCACAGGGCGCCGAAGTCAGCATTTCGGGTCAAAAATCAGCAAAATGGCTTAAAATCGATCAAAAAGTGCTGATTTTTGGATTTTATTGCATTTTTAGATATTAAAAAATCAGACCCTACCGGAGTATACCCCCAAATGAAATTTTTTTTAAAGTGTTTCCAAACACCCTATATCAACCTAAAATCACCTCAGAAGTTCAAAAAAGACATTATTTTTGTGTTCTGGGCAATAAAAAATTGAGTTTTGGGCATTTTGAAATTTCGACCATTTGCCTGTTTTACCATGTTTTGGTCACTGGAGCTGGGCAAAAGAGCCTCTAAATGCATTTTTGATCAAGAGTCTTGCTCGAATTATGTCTAAGGGTGAGTGCGCGCATCTTTAACTGATTGCCCTGCGTCCCCTTCGGGGCGCAGGGGCTTGGTTGCTTGGGGTTGAGATGCGCACACCCACATACCTTAGACGCAAATCACTGAAAGTGACTCTGGATGCATAAAAATGTATGCATACCAGAGTTTCTTTATGCGGTAGGCCCCAGTTAACAAAACTATGTTCAAATTCCATCTTTTGGGGCCAAGGTACCCTCAACATCTGATTTACTAAGTTATAATAAACAGAAATCAACTAAAAATACCAAAATTCAAGATTTAAAAATCGACTTTTATAGAAAAAGTAGGTGAAAACACCCTTTTATCGTGTTCAGCGTGTAGGAAATGCTTAAAATGGTTAAAATGGTGTTTTGAAAAAGTTCAAAAAAAATTTCATTTGGGGGGTATACTCCGGTAGCGCCAAAAATCAGCAAATGCTGAGATATCAGCGCACTTCGGAGCTCTGATGTAAGTATAATTAAAAAAAAACCGTGTTCCTGACATCATGTACGACAGGGTTCCCATACAGTCGACTCTCGATGTAACGAATCCCCTCAAGTTCGTTCCCGCCTAGGGTCCGACACTTTTTTAGCCCGATTTTAGAAGTCTTTGGCTGGTCTAGTCCAAAACATCGCAAGGATTCCGATTTTACCAGTCGATTCTGAAAATCGCAATAGGTTTGCCGAAAGACTGTGCCTTCGATACAACGGACACTTATTTTCAAAAAAGGTGTCCGTTATATCGAGAGGCGCGGGTCTTTCGGCAAAACTATTGCGATTTTTAGAAACGATTGGGAAAATCGTAACTTGTACTGTAGCCTGTTGGTTTTAGCATCTGATGTGACCTGCTCCTTTCCTGCTAATGGCATATTTTCTGAAAAGCAAAAGATTATCTACAACGCTGTTTACAAAGCCAATCTAGCTGTGTTTGAGGCGGCCAAACCAGGTATTTTTTTGTAACAACTCACCTAACTCTATATATTATTGCATCCTAGGTGTTCGCTGGACTTGCATGCACGAGCTGGCTGAAAAAGTGATTCTGACCGATTTGAAAGCAGTGGGAGTGGTTCAGGGCGATGTGGACGAGATGGTCAAGGCTCGACTGGGTGCTGTATTTATGCCTCATGGTCTAGGTCATTTTATGGGAATGGATGTGCACGATTGTGGTGGGTATTTGGGGGTGGGTGACTCAATTCGTGATTGCATACCAAAGTCAATTGATTTGCTTGTTTAGGATGCTCTTCCACGCTCCCCACTGCCTGGTCTTAAGAGCCTGCGAACGACTAGAACACTGGCTGAGCGAATGGTTATTACAATTGAGCCGGGATGCTACTTTGTCGATTTTGTAAGTGGTTTGGGTGCATGAAAAGGTGTCTGCAATTTACTGTAGAATTATTTATGGCTCACTGTGAGTATGAATTTTCGACCCTAGTATAGAATATCCACCCCCCAAACTTATGCCTTCTAAAACTTAAGTAAAGAGCATCCAAATATATGTTCCAGACCCCAGAAAAAGTGCGTAAAACACTTATTAGTCACAACTTCCATACGCTGGCCTACCCCTAAACCTAAGGGCTAAGCCTAAATTTGTTGTTCCAAAGGGTAGTTACAACGATTTTTAGAAGGTCTGATTTGGGGGGTGTATTCTATACTAGCGCCAAATTTTCTTTCATTTCCACACCCAAAACGTGATTTTTAGATATTTAGGCAAAGGTTGGCCAGTATATCTTAGGACAGACTCAAAGAGTTTATAGAACGTCTGAGTCTGTCCTAACATACCCTGCCTAACCCTTACCTAAGCTTTAGCCTAAAATTTCCAAAAATTAACAGAGAGGAACAAGAATGGAGGGGGCTACTATCCGAGAATAGTTCCATTATTAGTTCTAATTCTAGTACCAGTAAAGACTCTCACCTCACATTTTAGCAGGCCGGCCATTTAAATGTCTGTAAGAATAACAGCGTTTACAGAATTTCAAAAATATGAAAATACAGCCGAGCTCCTTTCCTCAAGTTTAGCCCGCACCCAGGCACGCAAACTTTTTCACTCCAATATTTTTAAAGTCTTTTGCCAGTTGTCTTTAGAATGATTATGATTTTACGAGTTTGGTCATATTTCGCTAATACCCAGAATTCCTGACACAACGTCACTCTTTTGAAAAAATTCGGTGAGGTTATATTCAGACCTGTAGGTCTGCTAAATAGGTCTGCTAATTTTTAAAGTCTTTTGAAAAAACTACGGAAATTCTACATTTTACAGTAATTTGCAGGGTGAGTTTTTGTAAGCGCCCGATGGAATATTGGTCATAACTTATCGAATTTCTGTTGTCTCGACGATATCTTTTTTTTTGTTCGAAAGAGAAAGAAGAAAGAGAAAAAGAGAAAGCGGAGAAAGAGAATGACACTAATTTTTTTTGTTGTTATTTTTTTTCTTGAGATTTCCTATTTTGAAAAAAAAAACGTATATTTTCAGATGCCTTATTCTCCTCAGCGACGATCTCAGTGCGTCGAATGGTTCATCGAAGAGAGCAAGAGCGCCTTCAGCTTTTTTTTGATGAAGAGTGCCGAGTATCGCCGAATGCTCCTACGCCATTCGCTTGGCCGACGTAATGATCAGATTTGACGCCGATGGAATTCTTTCTCTCTGGGGGTGGATCAAAAGCCGCGTCTACACACATCCGATCGGTTCAATGGCCGTTTTCCGAGCAAAAATCGAGCAAGCGTTTGCCGAACTGCCTCAGTACATGATTGACAGATCAATTGGAGCCTACGAACAACGATTGGAGTACTGCCTGGCCGGGAATGGAAGAAGCACAGAGCGGAAATACCGAGATTAAAATTTGAAATTTCTTTGAAAATCGCCGAAAATGTTGTTATTTGTTTGGGTTGAATTTGTGGCTGTTTTGAATAAAGTGATAAGAGCATGTTTGGTGTCATTCTCTTTCCCCGAGCCTCTTCTTTTAAACAACAAAAAAAGATCTCGTCGAAATAACGGAAATTCCATCGGGCGTTTGTAAAAACTCACCCTGTATATCTGCTCCAATGCAACTTTATTTTAGGTGTTGGACAATGCACTTGCTGATCCAGTTCTAGCCAAGTTTCTCAATGCTGAAAAGATCCAAGAGTTCAGAGGCATTGGCGGGGTAAGAAGTCTCCACTCCTTAAAAACCAACTATAACCATTTGCAGGTGCGCATCGAAGATGACGTGGTGATCTGGGCTACAGGCAACGAGAATATGAACGCTGATCTGCCACGCACCGTCGACCAGATTGAAGCTTTCATGAAGGCACATAGTACTAGCAGCTTAGGGTAGTCCACTTAAACACTACTGTTCATCCACAATCAATGCTTACCTTTGTGTTGTGATGCTACTTTTCCTTTGTGATTTGATGAGAGCATAAATTATTTATTCAAAATTAGTTTTCGGTCTTTGAAAATTACCAGGTACATAATTTTACAAAGGCATAGTTGTCCAAGGAGGGAGGGTTGAAATTTTTCGAGATTTAGTCAACCCTAGTCCACACCATAGTTACACCTCCGCCAAAAACGCCGCCGGCGCTCCAAAATTTTGGCCGCCGAAAGCTTAAAATGAAAGAAAGCTTATAAAAAGTGCGAAGCGAAGGACAAGAAGAAAACCGGCCGCATAATTGAAGAAATCAACGATTTTGTAATAAGCATACCTGCACGCTGAAAGAATTGGCGCTGGTCGCCGACCCGGGCGCTGGGCCTCCCTATAATCGGCGCAGGCGCCCCTTAAAAATCGGTGTCGGCGCCCATTGGAAATCGCCGCTGGCGCCGGCGCCTAAAAAGTAGCGACAACGGGGTGTGTAATATATATTTGCCGTTAAAATTTTTGTTTGTTGCGGCCAGGATCTAAGTTAGATGCGGACAATACCGAAAAACATACTGTTAAAACTTCAAAATGTCACAAATATTTTAAGAATCCAGTACTGCGGCTTTTACGAATCCAGTCGTTGTATCCCGTCGTAAGTTGTATCCAGTCGTTGTATCCAGTCGTTGTTACACCGAGAAGGAGAGGGGTAGCGGCGTCTTTTTTGAGTGCTTCTGCCCTGTCATCCTCTTTACTGTTTTTTTTGTTTCTTATAAATCCATTAAAGTGTGTTCCATATCAACCTTATCAACATTTAGGAATAACTCATATTTGCCTTCCTCCTCAACCAGCATTCCTGACCAGCATGCATCCCACGCAAAGCAAGCTGTCTCCAAAAAGAACACAAAAAACAACACCAGGAAAAGTGCAGTAGGTGGCTCAGCCAAAGGGCTTTGGAATTATCTCCGGCTTAAATTCTGCATTCCGCGATCTGATCAATAATGTGTTAGAGATACTGCTGCAACTCTCTAACACTTTTGCAGCAGTAAATTAGGGTTCATACAATTTTAACCAATTTAGCTTTTGTTTTGTTTTTATAGTTCATTGATCATTTACAAATAAATTAGAGAATTATTATAGTTTTCGGGTGCTTTCTCAACTCTTAATTCAAGACTCCCCCACCTAGGTAAAAGAACAGTTTCTGTCGGTTTTTTTTTGTTGAAAATTTGACTAAACTACACTTTACCGAAAATCCGAACACAGGGTTTGAAATGCTCTAAACTAATTTTTATGCCGTGAAACTGGTATAAAAAAAGTATAACCCAATTTTAAATCGAAGTATGAAAATGGACGATACGGAAAAATGCCTCCTTTTTTTGAAAATGTGCCCTGTTTTTTCTTTGTTTTAATAAAAAAAATGCATGAATTTTCTTACCTTTTTAAATTTTTAACACTATCAGGCAGACCTGCGATTCTAGTTTCTAACGGCGTATCACTTGTTGCACAATCTTTGCAAATGTAGCACAAAAAGGTAAAGGTAGAAAGCAAGTCAGAAAAATAATTTGGTTCATACCTTTACCTTTTTGTGCTACATTTTGCGAAGATGATGCAACAACTGATATCTCGTTAGGAACTAGAAGCGCAAGGCTTCCTAAAGGAATAAAAAATTTAAAAAAAGTAAAATAATTCATGACTTTTCAAGTAAAACGAAAAAAGGAGGCTTTTTCAATTTCGTCCTATAAAAATCGGACGAGGGTCGATTCGCAACGAAATCGATCTGCAACGGTCGCTTCGCAACGACTGTTTGAATTTGCGCGCTTCAGGCCGCATCTAAGATTCGCACCTAATTTTTTCATTTGCACAACAGTCGCGATTTTTTCAGTGCATCAAATCAAACAATCCACCTTTACCGACTTTCTCAAAACCACTAAACTTCTAAACTAAACCACTAAACTTTATTCCACACCCAACTACGACCAACAAACAAAGACCACTGTGACATACACACCATCAATGTCAAATAAAAAATAGAGAAGGGCATATATACACCTTCATGGATATATACCATTCCCCCCTCCCTTGCAATGAGGAGAAAGTTGGGTCTTTGGACGCGAAGCGGCCAAACATTACTAAAATCTTGGATACTTGGTTTATCCTAATTTTAGGTATGACCCTTGGTTTGTATACCGTAAATCCTCTAATATAAGACCCCCTCCCCATACTTGGACATGCAAAAAAAAGAGCGGCAGCGGCGGTGGCGGCGAGCGGCGGCGGCGAGCGGCGGCGGCGAGCGGCGGACTGCCAAAAAAACAGCGGCAGCGGCGAAAAAAGCGGCGGCGGCAGCGGCGGGAAAAAAATAACAGCGGCAGCGGCGGGTCAAAAATAAGCGGTGACGCTAGCGGCGTGTGAAAAAATCTCATTTGCTATTTTATTTAAAAAATTTGAGTCTTTTATTATGAAAATTATGTAATTCAAACTAATAGAAAATTTTTTTTAACAATTAACTTGGGAATTTAATCAAAAATTATTTGAAGGTTCAAACAAGTGGCGAAAGCAGCGATGGCAACTAAAAGAAAAGCGGCGGAGGCAGCGGCGGAGATTAAAAATTGAGCGGCGGCGGCTGAAAAAAGCAGCGGCGAGCGGCGCCGCTCGTCCAAGTATGCCTCCCCCTCTGATTCAAAATCGTGTTCTTGGCATTGTATTTTCGACCCACTTTTTGAAGAATGCTCCTATGCAAATTACCACCTATTTTGTAGCTCATTTCACTGGCTACAAAATGGGTGGTAATTTGCATAAGAGCATTCCTCAAAAAGTGGGTCAAAAATACAATGCCAAGAACACGATCTTGAATCAAAGGGGGTCTTATATTAGAGGAATTACGGTTTACACTTTCATGGAAAACATGGAAAAAAATACAAATTGTGTAAATATTCCAACTCGCCTAGCGCATAGATGGCTATATTGGAACAACGAACCGTATACGAATTTTGGTGTCATTTTGCATCACGTAAAAAATGTATTAGGTCGTCCAATAAGTTTTGAGAAAAAGCACGTGGATTCGCTTCAATTTTAATTTTCGCACATTTGTCAATGATGTCTTTACGTGTCATATACCATTTTGTAGCCCGTTCTCTGTTCTTTTAAATGTGATGTTAAACAATTCTTTGATATTAAAAAATAGGATCAAAAATAGGAAAACAAAAAATGTGCATGAATTTACCAAACTGAGAAATTATTTGTTTTTTTATTTTTGGTCCAATTTTTTTATAACAAAGAGCCGGTTAATACGGGCCACGGACGTTTGACCCTAAAGCCGTTTGACCCTAAAGCCCTTTGACCCTAAGCCGTTTGACCCTAAGCCGTTTGACCCTAAGCCGTTTGATCCTAAGCCGTTTGACCCTAAAGCCGTTTGACCCTAAAAATTTGCAATTTTCGCATTTTGAATCCGCGCTTTCTCTGCTCTATTTCTTGAATTCAAGGTTTTTCGCTCACATATATCGCTGTCATTTTATTGACCACAAATTTCTAATGATCGTTGAATAATTTTTGGTCATAGAATCCTTGCTTTGAGATACTTGCTCTGCTGTGTAATGATGCTTTTTGATTGCAATGTTGATATTTAGATGGCGCTTAATATCGATTTTGATGAACTCGAACGAATATTGACTTCATTTGCAAGCGACTACAGTGATGAAGACGTGGAACAAGCCAGGGAGCAAGCTAATCAGCTGATGGCGGAGCAAGCTAACGATCAAGCCAATCAGGTAGTCGCAATAAAGATGTGTCAATAAATATGTGTTATCCATAGACAGGTGATCAGGCAGAGATCAGAAGTTCATCCAGTGGCAGGCCGGGAAGCGTCCGAAGGGAAAGCGTACCAAATATGTGGAAGCAGATCGTCGAATCCTCACGATCGTCCAGGATTACGAGAACCGCAGTACGGAAGAGTTTTTGAAAAGCATCGCTAACAATTTTGAGATGGAGGATTGAGTTTTTTGTTCTTATGATGTCAATAAAGATGTGTTATGTCAATAAATTTGGTGTTTGAATGAAGTAAGGAGAAGTAAAATGAAGTAACGTTGAAGTCAAGAAAAAGAGTAGACAAAGCACGGATTCAAAATGCAAAAATTCCAAATTTTTAGGTTCAAACGGCTTTAGGGTCAAACGGCTTTAGGGTCAAACGGCTTAGGGTCAAATGGCTTAGGGTCAAACGGCTTAGGGTCAAACGGCTTAGGGTCAAACGGCTTAGGGTCAAACGGCTTTAGGGTCAAACGTCGCGTACCCGGTTAATACGACATTCAAAAGAGGAGAGAACGGGCTACAAAATGGTATATGACACATGGAGACATCATCAAATTTTCCATATGATGCACTTTGAAAATTAAAGCGAATCCACATATTTTTTCTCAAAACCTAATATTTTGATCATGCGAACAAAATCGGTCCCACTAGATCGATTTTCATTAATTTCAAAGAATCAATAAAATTTTTACTGTTGTAACGTCTTTCACATACATAACTAAAAAATGTGGAAAACCAGCTCGCTAAGACTAATGAAAAGACTGAGAAACACGCCGCAAAACCACATAAATTGATTTATTTTGACAACAATAGTAACACATCACACAAAACAGCAAAAAAATCAACACTTCGCAAGTCTGCACTTTCCTTCACACAAAACTGAATTTAAATCTATTCTTTGTCCGTTATTTCATTAAACCGCTGAATGGTTGCTTGTTTTAGACGATCCTTCCTCGAGCCTCCTCCATAGTCAAGCTTTGAACCAGAAGCGCCAAGCCCAACTCCCTGCACTCTTTGCTCTGCCGTCACCGGATTAACTATGCCTACAATTATAATGACAGCGAATAATCCAGATCTCAAAGTTTTCTACGAAAAGAGTCCGACCTTGCAAATTTCGCCCTAATCCCTGCCCTTCCGACCAGCCCATCGATTTCAGCATTTTGTTACCAATATTAGAGTCATCCAACGGCACAGCGGCTTTGTATGCAGCAATAGCTTCTGTGCTTTTCACATCTGTTTCTGCTTCCCTGGCGCCAGTGAGTCCTGAATTAAAAATATATTTTTATTTATGAGTATAAATTGTGAGGTCAACAGCGTACCGCTTGGATCATACCCATGCAAGCTACGACGTTCTTTTGCCCGGTCTCTGTAAGCTGAATCATTTTTCCTAGAGGATGAACTGACTGAAGGTTGAGTTTGCTGCAATTCCCGAATTTTCGCCGCTACATTTGTCTGAAATACTAGTAGACTTTTAGGCTCTCATTACGCTATAATGAAAGACACCCACCTTGTGAAGGTCGCTCAGCTGGACATGCTTGTTGAGAATTTCCACACTAGCAAATTGGCGGCGACACAGCAGACATGTGGGCTTTACACGATCCAAATATTTCTGCTCATCAAAGATCATTTTCACTTTTTCCTGTCGATGAGCCCATTTGGCCATTTCCCTAGCTTTGTCCTGAGCTGACTTTGGCTGCAAATACAATAAATGTCAATTATCGAAATTACAATTTTAATCAAGCTGATGTGAATAAATCCCACCTTATTTGGATCCTCAAGCTCCTCTTTCCTCCTCTTTTTCTTCGACTTTAGTTCCGGTTCCTCTTCTCCTTCATTCACCTTAGAGCTGCTTACTGAAGTAGTGCCCTGATGCTGAATATTTTCTCCGATTATCTGCACTTCAGAATCCTCGTCTTGTAGGCTCGAAGAAGAGATAAGCTGCTGAAAATTCTTTTCAATTAGACAAATTGTTTGACCAAACTCTCGCACTAAGATGATCCAGCAATCTGTCAAACTTGGTCAGTAATACACTAAACGAAATAAGGAAATAAGGTCTGCGAAATAAGGTCACCCCGATATGTGGCCATCTTCAGCCGGTACTTTATACCGGAGGTTTGACTACAAGGGTGTTCAAAAAAATTCATCCCCCGACCTCCCTTTTTAATTTCTACCTTGAAATTATTTTACCCTCTGACCTGAAGATGAGATTGGAAGGGAGTTGACTTCAACAACCAGACGTTTTTTCCGGAGGTTCATACAGCCCTAATAGTTACACCATCCGTTCCAAAAACAAACCTCTCGTTTCTCCATCGCTTCCGCCTCTTCTTTCATCTCTTGTTCGACCTGAGACCTGAGTATGGCTTTCATTTCGATTTTTGCCTTCTCAACTCTTTCCCGGACCAAATCATCGAAGACCTTTACTCGCTCTGACACCTAAACACAATCCATTGCAAAAAATAAGATCTAGATAAGAAATCACCTGTTCCAAAACTTTTTCTTCCAACCAGTCCATAGCAGCCTTACTAAGATGAGCAACAACCAAGTTCTCTCCAAGGTCTTCTCCGGCTGTCTTCAATTCTTCAGCGATATTATGTGGCACCATCATCCCAGGCGGCGATTCATTGCGGACGGGATTGTTAGCACAACCAATGGAAGCGTCGTTTTGAGAACTTCGAACACACGAACTTAAATCCCTGCCGTTAGTAATAAAGCGAAAAAAAAATCTGACGAACCGTTCTCTTGACTTGGAAGATTTACTACGACTGCTGCGAACACGGGAACGGGACCTGGAACGACTTCTTCGACTTCTGTCCCGGCTTCTAGTTCGGCTTCTAGTTCGGCTACTTGACCAACGAGAACTCATTTACGGATGATGAACTAACTTGGCTCTGAAAGAACAAATTTGATGTCTTGCTAATAGGTGTATATATGTGGTAATAAAAGTTTGATATGGAATTCAAGAACCACAAAAATATGCGGATTCTTGGACAACACAATAATTTTTTTCAAAAGCAGAATTATCCGGGCGACCAATTGGCAGTTGTCGATGAGTACCCTCTTTTAGTAATCTTTTTTTTTCATTATGTTTCCTGTTGCAATGCATATTGCTGATCGTTTTTAGAAAGGACAACAAATAATAAGAATTAATAATAAGAAAACCACAGCGTTACAAAATATTCAAAAATCTTATTGGCTCATTCTCAGCCAAACGCAATGATTTTTCAAAAACTTTTCATAAAAATTTATAGGATTTTTTCGAAAAGCTGAAATATGCCACGAAAAAAATTATTTACACCCCGAAAAGTCAAAATTTACATTACATTGACATTTTGGTGCTTTTATAGTCCTCTCCCCCACGCTCGGATTTTTCGAAAAGTGACCTAAAATCACCTCCCGAACTCATTTTTCTGCTCAACACGATAAAAGTTGCATTTCTAAACACTTTCTGATTAAAAAATTTTGAATTTTGTCATGATATTACTTATTTAGGCGCGATGAAATAACGGCTTGTCGAGATTTGCTCCTCAGTAAAACTATTCCCACTTCAGAGCATAGACGGTTGTCGCCTTTGATCACTTGAAGAGACAGCTTGAGAAGAGGATCTACATTTTATAGCCAGCTAACCTGACTTTAGATTTTTACAATTACTGGAGAACACACAATCCAGGCTGGAGATGGCAACTTTTAGACCATTTTTTGTCATTGAAAAATCTAATATTCGAATTTCTATGTTCAATTCTTTTTATATATCTTCAGTTTCAAAATTTGTTTGTCAAAATTTATCTTAGTTCTTTTATGTTCACTTGTAGCTTAAATGAGCTGAGAGGAAAAAGTGTTTTGACAACTGCCAAACTTTTGGACATGGACCCTTCTTTTAAGGTTCTGGCGACACATTCGTGTGTGTAATATTCTTTTGTAAAACAACAAAATAATGGAATTGCTCTATTTATTTGATATATCTTTTTCTTGACTTTCTGATGCTTCACAACACATTCAAGCATGGTAAAGCCAGTACTTTACAATAAAGAACATGTCAAGTCAGTGAGAATACAGCATCCGCAAACACAGCCAAATAGCTTTGTTCGCCGCTGTTTTTCTGTTCATTCATACAACTTCAGTCACATTGAAATGATGGCTTGGAACAGAGATTGTTTACAAAGTTTTGCGATACAGTCCACTCTCGATTTAGTGTAAAAAGCCCCAAAAAGTTTGTTCCCGCCTAGGGTCCGACACTTTTTTTACAGCTATTTTTGGTAACTTTTGCCACTTGTCTTTGGCTAGTCTAATCGGAAATATCGCAAGGATTCCGATTTTGCCGATCGTTTTTGTGAATGAAAACAATTTTTTCGAAAAGACCCGCGCCTCTCGATTTAGTGTAGCCTTTTTTTTGAAAATAAGGCTACACTAAATCGAGAGGGCGGGTCTTTTCGACAAAACTGTTGTCATTCACAAAAATGATCGGCAAAATCGGAATCCCATTTCCGATTAAACTAGCCGCAGACAACTGGAAGGTAAAAAATGCGTACACATAAATTTTTGACGCCATTTTGAGAGGGTTGTCTAGTGCTTCCTGCAGTTTTAGTGATTCACTTTTGGTAGGAAAGCTGTGATATATTTTTACATCATCAGCAAAAATTTCTATTCCTATTTCTTTTGGCAGGCACTTTGGGAGATCGTTTATGTATATGAGAAATAGGAGTGGGCCCAAGACACTTCCTTGAGGGGAAGAACTTGGACCCGAACATATCAGAAAGCGCCTTCAACGATGCCGAGCAATGAAAATAAGGTGAGATTTTAAATGGACATGGGAGATTCACAGTTTCCGCTTACAGATTTGACAACGGTCGCCACCACAACGTTATTTACACCTGTAAGATTGGCACCTGTATTTTTTCACCTATTCTTCAGTCTTGAACTGCATTCTCTCTAACTAAGTGCATTTTGGTCTGGTTTTGTTTGGAGATTTGTGTTTTGAAAAAATGCTGTTATGGCTTTAATGCTGTTTTCCCGAGTAGTAGCTGTTTGTGTGGATAATCGTGAGAACGCGTCGGCCACAAGATATCCTGGAAGAAGGGAAAGCTTGGGAAAGGCTTTCGGGAGATTTTAACTGTACTGATAAGCAGCAACTCCCTTCTTCCGGAATTTCTTAATAGTTGGCGGAGGCGGATCACAGAAATATATGGACTTTGCATGATTGTGTACTTAAGGCCGAGAACAGCTATGTTCGAGGCCTTTTTGCTGATTCTTTTTGGAACAATAAATCATTCTCTATATCCGCTTTACTGCCCCAACGCATTCAACAACATAATTCGGCGTAACTGGTCCGATCAGCTAGGTAAGCTTAGAATCCTCATAGGGACTACGCCACCAACTTTACTCACTAGACTTCATCAGAAAGAAGATTTTAACCCGCTCGACTTCTCCATCTGGTCAATCCTCGAAGATCGGGTTTGCAACAAGCGACATCAAACGCTAGAGTCTCTTAAGCGAGCAATTTAAGCGAGTCTTTGTTGTTAGAGTCTTTGTTGATATCAATAAACTATTGTTTCACCTGGTGCCTGTGAAATATGTCGACGTTGTATTAAAATGTGACAAGCGCCCATAATTAACAAGCTCCCCGGGGAAGGTAAACTTTGGCCGAATTTTCCATTTTTGCACCAGTTTTTATGTGTCACCCTGTACAGCTATATACAATTTCCAGTTTTTTGGCAAAATTTGGGTCTATAAATTAGGTTTGAGGCACATTTTTCAAAAAAATAATACCGGGTGGGGCAAAAGTTCGTCCAGAAAATAGAAATCAATTTTTACACAAATTTTTAAGCTTTAATAATTTTTGTTTATATATCATTTTAAAGCCCTATTCTTCCTCTTTCTAATGGTATATAAACGTTTATTTCATTCAATAAAATGACCACCATTTGCATCAATACATAACTTGAGTCTTTTAGGGAAATTAAGTATAATACCTTAACTTAAAACCCAATTGGAGACTGGCCACCCAACTCGCCGGACCTGAATGTGATGGATTTTTTCGTATGGCCGTATCTTCAGTCAAAGGCCTGCTCCCAGCCTCACAAGACAATTGCTGCACTGAAGGCTTCCCTTGTGAAAGAATGGGATGCATGATTCAAGATGCCATGGACAATTTCCCTAAAAGACTCAAGTTATGTATTGATGCAAATGGTGGTCATTTTATTGAATGAAATAAACGTTTGATATACCATTAGAAAAGGAAGAATACTTTAAAATGATATATAAACAAAAATTATTAAAACTTAAAAATTTGTGTAAAAATTGATTTCTATTTTCCGGACGAACTTTTGCCCCACCCGACAAAGTGAGGCATGTCCAAGCATCGTCTAAAATAGTTTTTAGATAAATTTTGCCAAAATTTGGGTATTATTTGGACTCATCCTACAAAAATGATTTTTTCGTGTATCCAGTCGTTGTATCCCGTCGTAATTGTATCCAATCGTTGTTACCCGAGAAGGGGAGGGGTAGCGGCGTCTTTTTTGAGTGCTCCTGCCCTGTCATCCTCTTTACTGTTTTTTTTGTTTCTTATAAATCCATTAAAGTGTGTTCCATATCAACCTTATCAACATTTAGGAATAACTCATATTTGCCTTCCTCCTCAACCAGCATTCCTGACCAGCATGCATCCCACGCAAAGCAAGCAGTCTCCAAAAAGAACACAAAAAACAACACCTGGAAAAGTGCAGTAGGTGGCTCAGCCAAAGGGCTTTGGAATTATCTCCGGCTTAAATTCTGCATTCCGCGATCTGATCAATAATGTGTTAGAGATACTACTGCAACTCTCTAACACTTTTGCAGCAGTAAATTAGGGTTCATACAATTTTAACCAATTTAGCTTTTGTTTTGTTTTTATAGTTCATTGATCATTTACAAATAAATTAGAGAATTATTATAGTTTTCGGGTGATTTTTCAACTCTTAATTCAAGACTCCCCCACCTAGGTAAAAGTACAGTTTATGTCGGTTTTTTTGTTGAAAATTTGACTGAACTACACTTTACCGGAAATCCTAAAACAGGGTTTGAAATGCTCTAAACTAATTTTTATGCCGTGAAACTGGTATGAAACACGTTTTTAAGTGTGGGAAGGCAATTTTTCGAAAAAAAAATTATTTGGTTCGCCTTGGGGGACCAAGGCAAAAATTATACAAAAAATGTCACAAATTATAAAAAAAATGTTTTTTAAATTGGCGCCAAAACATCTTTCAGGAAACAAGGGCTGTTTTGGGACGCGAAGGGAATAAAAGAGAGCCACTAATTTCACAGGGCCCACTAACAAGAAGATGTTGAACATAGTTTTGAATACTGGGGCCTACCGAATATAGAAACTCTGGTATGCATGTATTTTTCATGCATCCAGAGTCACATTCGAGCGATTTGTGTCTAAGCTATGTGGGTGTGCGCATCTCAACCTCCAGCCCCCTCAATGCATCCAGAGTCACCTGCGAGTGATTTGCGTCTAAGGTATGTGGGTGTGCGCATCTCAACCCCAAGCCCCCTCAATGCATCCAGAGTCACTTTCGAGTGACTCTGGATGCAAGGGCAGAAAACAAGGCAGAAAACGAAAATTTTCGAAAAAAAAAAGTATTTTTTAAATTGGCGCCAAAAATTGTTGCCATGTTTTTTTCAATAAGGGTCATGTAAAAAATTATAGTTGGGATATTCGCGCCAATATTGAAATGGCCGCGAATATTCGTAGTGTTTGCGAATATTGTCTTACTACGTCTCACTTCGGATTGGACAATCCTAGAAAAAATACTAGTTATGTACATTTTTGATCAAGAATCCAGCTGGCCGGAAGGGAGACATCTATAGTACAGTCAACCCTCGATTTAACGTCACTCAAAAATAGACCAATTTTATCGGCCTTCATTAAAATTTAGTCAAAGTAAATCCTCGATTTAGCGTCACCATCGATTTGGCGTCAGCTTAGAACGGGTCCCTAGGGGTAACGTTAAATCGAGGGTTGACTGTATAGTCTAGTTTAAAAAATCCCATTGCCCACCTTTACAGCTACAAACTGATGCATGACGCATAACCTATGAGTCAGAGAATAAAACCGACCAAATTCTACGTTAATTGAGTCTAGCTTAAAATTGTATTTAAAAATTATAGCTGTTATTTCCACTAAAGTGTATGTGTCTGCGGATAAAAAACAGTCAACCAGTCAAATGTAAAACTTAATAATAATTTCCCAAGAATTAATAACAAGTCAGCATCAGTGGCGGCTGAATCCTACGTCATTGGCAGCATTAAAACACACAAATGGCTGATTAGGCAATGTGGCTGTCAGCCTAGTGAGGTATCCATGCCAACCCCACACCCCTGTCTAATTGCCATTGGCGCTTGATGGCTTACAAATCCACTGGTCTATCACAAAAACTTCTTTTTTGGCAATAGTTAAAAACTGGGCCTGTGTGCTGAGTACAGGGTGCTTCAAAAAAACAGGGAAATTTTTTAATAACTTTTATTGGCGCTACTAGCGAATACCTACCCCCCCCCCTCTCCCCAACGATTTTTTTTTCCAAAATCATGTTTTAACCACTCCGAAGTAATTTTTATGCGCTGAAAACGATAAAAATTTATTCGGAGTCCTCCGTAAACACCCTGAAATGATGTTTTTCGGTGTTTTAGAACTTTTAACGTGTAGAAAACATGTTTTTAAGGCGCGGCCGACCATTTTTGAAAAAAAATTTTTTTTCCAAAAATTTGATTTTTTGCCTTGGGGGACCAAGGCAAACCACCTTATTTCAGGGTATTCCACCCCTGTTTTGGTCCCCCAAGGCAAACCACCTTCATACTTGCACGCGACCAAAAAACCAGCGGCGGCGGCGCGGCAGCGGCGGGCCAAAATGAAAATAGAGCGGCAGCGGCGAAAAAAGCGGCGCCGGCAGCGGCGGCAGTAAAACAGCGGCGCCGCTCGCGGCAGCGGCGGCTTATATATTTTAAACAGCGGCGCGGCAGCGGCGCCGGCAGACAGCTATGACAGCGGCAGCGGCGCCGCTACCGGCGCCGGCAGCGGCACTTGTAAATTTATAATGCACCTGCCGCATGAAATTGGTTTAAGTCAAAAATGACTAATGTTTATAATTTTGTTTTAGTAAAAGTTTGCTTCAAAATTTAGTAAAAACATTTGGTGCTATTAGTTTTAAATTCATAATAAACAATTACTTAATCTTTTCATAAATTTGTAAACATATAGTTTACAAATCAGCACAACAGTATTAACAGTTATAAAACAGCAACTCTGGAGCAGCGATTAAGGCAGTAATAGTGGCAGCGGTAGCGGCGGCGGTTGCGGCGGCGGTCGAGGCGGCGGCACACAAAATATGACCGGCAGCGCCAGCGGCGGCAATCTTATAAAAGTCCCCGGCGGCGGCGGCAGCAGCGGCGACCATCTCTAAAAATACAGCGGCAGCGGCGGCGGCAGCGGCGACCATTTTAAAAAAAGCGCGGCAGCGCCGCTGCTGCCAGCGGCGCCGCTCAAAGGCTGGGTTTTAGCCGCCGCTCGCGGCGCCGCTCACCGGCGCCGCGAGCGGCGCCGGCCGTGCAAGTATGACCACCTTATTTCAGGGTATTCTACCCCTGTTTTGGTCCCCCAAGGCAAACCACCTTATTTCAGGGTATTCTACCCCTGTTTTGGTCCCCAAGGCAAACCACCTTATTTCAGGGTATTCCACCCCTGTTTTGGTCCCCCAAGGCAAACCACCTTATTTCAGGGTATTCCACCCCTGTTTTGGTCCCCCAAGGCAAACCACCTTATTTCAGGGTATTCCACCCTGTTTGGTCCCCAAGGCAAACCACCTTATTTCAGGGTATTCCACCCCTGTTTTGGTCCCCAAGGCAAACCACCTTATTTCAGGGTATTCCACCCCTGTTTTGGTCCCCAAGGCAAACCACCTTATTTCAGGGTATTCCACCCCTGTTTTGGTCCCCAAGGCAAACCACCTTATTTCAGGGTATTCCACCCTGTTTTGGTCCCCAAGGCAAACCACCTTATTTCAGGGTATTCTACCCCTGTTTTGGTCCCCAAGGCAAACCACCTTATTTCAGGGTATTCTACCCTGTTTTGGTCCCCAAGGCAAACCACCTTATTTCAGGGTATTCCACCCTGTTTTGGTCCCCAAGGCAAACCACCTTATTTCAGGGTATTCCACCCCTGTTTTGGTCCCCAAGGCAAACCACCTTATTTCAGGGTATTCCACCCCTGTTTTGGTCCCCAAGGCAAACCACCTTATTTCAGGGTATTCCACCCTGTTTTGGTCCCCAAGGCAAACCACCTTATTTCAGGGTATTCCACCCCTGTTTTGGTCCCCAAGGCAAACCACCTTATTTCAGGGTATTCCACCCCTGTTTTGGTCCCCAAGGCAAACCACCTTGTTTCAGGGTATTCCACCCCTGTTTTGGTCCCCAAGGCAAACCACCTTATTTCAGGGTATTCCACCCCTGTTTTGGTCCCCAAGGCAAACCACCTTATTTCAGGGTATTCCACCCCTGTTTTGGTCCCCCAAGGCAAAAAGTCAATTTTTGGTCAGAAATTTTTTTCCAAAAAATCATTTTTTTTGGTCAGAAAATGCCCGAGAACACCTTTTTTTATCGTTTTCAGCGCATAAAAATTACTTAGGAGTGGTTAAAACACGATTTTGAAAAAAAAATCGTTGAGTGGAGTATTCGCTAGTAGGGTCTAGTCCTTTTATTTTCGAAATATTTTATTTGTAAATTCAGTTCTACTTTTACTAGCTCTATATTTTCTTTTTTAGAGTGAATCGAGATTTGCGTCCAGCTTTCGTCAATTTAGGCAGCAAGGCGAGAGTATCGAAGAATAAGCAAAGATCTTCAAGGTCCGACAGCGACAAATCCGACAAAGCGGTCTAGCAATCCGAAGTAAACGGCAACAACAGCAATCAAAATGGGTCTGGGTGGCAATAGGACATTTGTCCCCTTTTGTGATAAGCAAAATAAGGCTAAAATAAGTTACATGACCTTATACAGGCTCAAAACAATATTTCACGCTACATTACCGCTACAAATTGTCCTTGAAATACGTTTTTGAGTGGTGTTGGCTACTTTCAGGATTTTTTTTTGACCGAAAGTTCACTTTTTGATTTTGAATCATGGAGGGAGGGTGGTAGAGTTGCTGAATGGTCAAATGACCGGTCATATGACGTCATAGACCGGTCATTTAATACAAAATGACTGGTCATATAGATTTTGGTCATTTTCTAGTTCTCCTTTCTTTTGAACCGGTCGACGTTAGGATAGTTCCAATGTGTCGTTTGCTGAATGTTATTGCTTCATCACTGTGTTTTCCTCATTGCCTTGATTTCAGATTGCCATATCGATGGAAAAGCCACTTGTCTGGTGCTGGAACTATTTCGAGCGGAAGGAAGAGACCAACAGCAAAGGAAAGGAATGACTGGTCCTATGACCTATCATATGACCGCTTTAGAAAATGACCGGTCATTTCAGCAACTCTAGGGGGCTACTATTAGAGGTTTTACGGTAGCTGGAAAGAAATTTTGGCGCTAGTATAGAATACCCCCCAAATCAGACCTTCTAAAAATCGTTGTAACTACCCTTTGGAACAACAAGTTTAGGCTTAGCCCTTAGGCTTAGGGGTAGACCAGCGTATGGAAGTTGTGACTAATAAGTGTTTTACGCACTTTTTCTGGGGTCTGGAACATATATTTGGGTGCTCTTTACTTAAGTTTTAGAAGGCATAAGTTTCTGGGGGGGGGGAAGGTATTCTATACTAGGGTCGAAATTTTTAAAAAAATTCCGTGTTTTTCGAAGCACTCTGTAGATTGAAGTGCTAAACCTGAAGTACCACTTTTTCTAGCTTATTTTGTGCAAAATTGTGCTTTTTTTATTCAATTGCACTAGGTTGCTAGGTAAATGGGCATAGTGACTGTTTATTCATGGGTGTGTGTGTGTGAATTTAGATTGAACATCAACCCAACAGCAGCATTAATCTGTTTACTTGCATTTGCAACAAAAATATGCCACAAAGCTACTTGCTTTTTTGAAATGAGTTTTATTTTTTCTTATTGGTTTTCAACCCCAACTTCCTAAGGAATAGTTTGCCGGCTAGGGTGTCTCAAACTGACTAAATGTTTTTTTTGACTCAGATTTTGAGTACTATTACAAAAACTTTGGAGGATTGATGGGTTAGAGATGCGCGCACTCACTTACCTTAGACATGATTCCGAGCAAGATTCTTGATTGCATATAGAGGCTCTTTTTGCCCAGCTCAAAAGGACCCTACGTTTTTTATTATCTCAGCAGAAAGTTAAAAAAAATTTGAGCCAACTTGCTTGAAAACACGAGAAGTTAAGGGCTTTTTGAGTGCCCACCCGGTATGACCAATTCCTGATAAATATTTTTTTTTGCGATTTTAAAAAATTAGTAAAAAGGGGCGGCTGTGGTCTTGAACAAAAAAATGTGGTCAACTTCCCACGGTCTAGAATACAGATATTTGGCAATCTTGAATCAATTAATTAACTTATGCCTGGGAACCTCCGTTAAAATTTCCTGCACTAATTCTACCCTCACTTATTAGTTTTTGAGCCCGAGTTTGTGGTAGGCACAAAATGTAGCTGTTAATTGAAATTGGTTTAAAGTGCACCAATCTAGATTGGTGTTTCACACAATTAGACCCTGGTTTTTTGTCGTTTAAAGCGGAAGGGGGGGGGGTAGGTAGCTGAGCCATTTACCGTATTTTTTCTAATAAGGCGCCCTTTTTAATAAGGCGGTTACCTCGACTTTGAGGACCTGTATCTCAACCTAGAGTAAATACTTTGCAAAGATGTTTTATGCGTTTTTTTTTAACTCCCGCTAGCTCTACCGATTGCACTATACAGATTTTGGTTGAGCACTAAAAATCTCGAGATCAAATACCAAATTTTCCGATTTTCGGGCATCCAAAAAATAAGGCGACCGGCCGCCTTATTTAAAGAAATTCGGTAGGTTGGAAAATACGGCCTCAGTGGCGCAGTGGATATGTGTTTGTGTTTGAAATTGTGGTTTGAAAGCGGGTCGCAGTTTCGACCCCACGTGGTGGCACCCCACTTATTTTGACTTGTCTGCCTAAGTGTAGGGGTAATTATTTGGTCGCTGATTTTGAATCCGGCGCTGAAAAAGTCGAATTACCCATACAAATTGGTCGAACAAGCCAAAATATGTAGCGTACCACCAGGTGGGGTCAACCTGCGAATAGAGATGGCCTCGAGACATCTTAAAGGTTTTTTAGCATATTATCCCGTCCCCGGGAAAAATTTCAGTCTGTCCCGTCCTGGCGTCCCCTCCCGGACAAATTCTTCGCTTCCCGGATTTATTGTCCCGTCCCGGCTTTTTCATACATGTCTCGGTTCAAAAATACAGATGAAGAAGGAGAAAGGCGATTTTAAATCAAAAAACTTGGTGTTGTGTTTTTGGCGGCTATTTGGACAATGCCTTTTTTGAACCGGGACATGTATGAAAAATTCCCTCGTCGTCCAACTTGTTGGAGTTCTGGAAGGTAAGAATTGTCCATTTTCATTGTTTGATTCCAGCTAAAACATAACATGTTTAGGAGTATGAAGACAACTTCCCCATCCTGGCCAAGCTCGCGAAAAAGTACCTGTCCGCCCCAGCAACAAGCGTGGCAAGTGAGTCGATCTTCTCTCTGGCCAAGGACATCTACGACTACAGGAGGACCAACTCGAGCCCGGAGAAGGCAGAGATGTTGATGTACTTGAACCGCTGTTGATCTTGAACATGTCTAGATCTCCTTGTTGATGTTGGGTCGTGTTATAGCTGTTTCATGAAAGATGTGCGCCGTTTCCAATGTTCCAATCCCATTGACCCGTCCCGAAAATTTGCTCTGTCCCGGATTCCCGTCCCGCAGAAAGTTTATAGTTTTGTCCCGTCCCGGTGTTCTGTCCCGTAATTTGTTAAAGTAAATTTTTGTCCCGTCCCAAAATAGGCCATTTCACCTCTACCTGCGACCCATTTTTGAGCCATAAAACGCAAACCCTTATCCACTGCGCCACTGATGTTGAATTTTCAACCTAAACTGCCTCCCCGCTTTAACCGAATTTTGATTTTTTTTCCTTGCTGTCATCCTTGTCGCTGTGGTCTTAAGTACCTTATATATAATTTTGCCCACTAATCTGTGAAAAATGCCTGCTAATTTTATATTTGTATTTTTCTTCAAAATTTTATGTTGATTTTTTGTATTATCGTGTAGCGCAGAATCTCAGATTTCTAACGAGCTATCAAACCACACTAACAAGAAAGCCGTTCCAACCACCCCCTATTTATAGTTGCTCTTAACATTTTTCCAGGTTTTTCGATGCGCTAATGACAAAAAAATAGGTGAATAATCACCCCTAGATTCAACCACAAAAATTTCTTTTTTTATGCCTTGGTCCCCCAAGCTGATATGAATTTTATAAAATTGAGCTTGGGGGACCAAGGCATCCAAACAAAAATTTTTGTGATTGAACCCAGGGATTGCTATGCGTCTTTTTCGTATTGAAAACGTTTAAAACCGAAAAAATTGGCCGGGAGCAGGGCCCGTGCACATTCCTGCTGCGCTCCTCAATCACAACATTTTTCTCAAAGCTTCTGGTGATTGGCGTAATTTGTTTGTTTCGTGTTATTGACTAGTTGTTAGCCGCATTAGTAATTACCTTATACTTTAAGCAGGTGTTAGCATGGCTGAGTTTCCTGTGTTCGCTGGGCTGTCCGACCCGTCTAGTTCCGCTTTCTCGCTGCCAACCCACATCTATAGTCAAGCTGGTACCTCATCTTTGTCATTTGACCAGCCGCCACTCTACAACCACAATTTGGACATGCTCTATCCCTCAAACACCACCTCTCATCTGGACATCGAGTCCAGCAAAAACGAAAGATCTGGTAATTAAAGGAGGGGCACAGCCTTTCAAAACACCCGAAAAGGTGTATTTTGAACTTCAAGCAAAGTTTTGCGGGAAATCAAAAAAACTCGCCTAAGTTGACTAGAAAAATGAGTCCCAGACTTGAAACGGCTTCTAGTTTTCACAGGTCCTCGATCCACCAATCGATCCATCTCCTCCCATTTTTTAGAGGAGATCCAGGGCTACATTTTGGTATATGAATTGTTACTGAGAAAACGATTTTCGCTATTTTCGATACGATTGAAGTTTCATGTCACTTTTTGCCTTGTATTTGACTAAAGTCTGGACTTTCATCTGACCTGTGCTCAAAAAAATAGTTTTATAGGAGGATAACCCCCTTCCACCATAATAAAAAAGGTGCGGAAAAATTAAAAAAATAGAATGTGTCGGGAGGTGGGGTTCAACTAGTGACTTCAAGGAAAACCGCCTTATTTGCTATGTAAAATGGTGTGACGGAAAGCATTACCCACTGCGCCATGCAAACACGTCTAAAAATCCAAAGTGCACCTTTTCGGGCGTTTTGAAAGGCCGCGAGGCAGGCTGCACCGGATATCCGATATCCGGCACTTTTTGACATCCGATATCCGGCACTTTTTAACATCCGATATCCGGCACTTTTTGACATCCGATATCCGGCACTTTTTGACATCCGATATCCGGCACTTTTTAACATCCGATATCCGGCATCCGATATCCGATCCGATATTTTTTGACATCCGGTACAGCCCTGTCGTGAGGGGTGAAAGCTGAGATAGTCTCGACACGAAAGGATAATTCCAAGTTTTGTATTTTTAAATGTGGTTTTTCAGCCACATTTTGTCGACCATCTGGTCTTGCAATTTCAGACAAACTTGTGCAGAATTAAAAGTTAGGTTAGCATCATCAACATCAGAATTTCTAAATTCCTTCGAAAAATGCCTTAAAAATCGAAATGCAATAGAAGACCAATCAATTTTTTTTGATGGTTTTTTCCCTTTTTCATTTTGACTTTTAGAAAATTTTTTGAAGGAATTCAGAAATTCTGATATTGATGATGCTAACCTAACTTTTAATTCTGCACAAGTTTGTCTGAAACTGCAAGACCAGATTGTCGACAAAATATGGCCCTAAAACCACATTTAAAACACACAAAACTTGGGATTATCCTTTTGTGTCGAGACCATCTCCTTAGGCTAAGTTCACAATGTAGAGGCAAAGTGAGCGCCTTTTAATTTTTAGATATATATTGTTTTTCAATTATTCAAAATTTTAGTACCAAATTGTAGCCCTGAATGTCAGCTACATTGTGGTACCAAAACTTCGGCGCTAGTGAAGAATAGGGTTCCAAAAATCAGCTTGGTCCCCCCTGTTGTTTTATTTGTAAAAACAACAGGGGGTATCAAGCTGTTTTTTATTAACACTCGGCTTGTCACGCGTAGTAATTGCCTCTACTGATACAGAATTTATCGCCCCGCACGATGTTTTTTTTAGTTTTCCGTCCGCACCAACAACATCATCGCCAAAAAGGCATTTGAAAATCGCGAGCAAACAGCCGTCTCATGTCATCAATTTGTTTGCTTCTTTTGCATGGTTCTCACCTAAATTTTTGGTTCGTCCAGGCAAATAATATGTCAAAATGTTGGGCATACACAGGGCTTTGCAACGCGCACAAACATCAATGATACTATTTTCAAAATTGGGAAGAAATCGCAATTTATCCACCAAAGTCCAGGTTTTGGCGAAAACGTAGATTGGCACTAAAATGGCTCTCACTTTTCAGGAAACGCATATTTTTAAAAAAATTTTAACGCTATGTTGTAGTTCACTCACTGAGCTACAAAATGAGTGTAAACATGGTTTGACATATTATTTGCCTGGACGAACCAAAAATTTAGGTGAGAACCATGCAAAAGAAGCAAACAAATTGATGACATGAGACGGCTGTTTGCTCGCGATTTTCAAATGCCTTTTTGGCGATGATGTTGTTGGTGCGGACGGAAAACTAAAAAAAACATCGTGCGGGGCGATAAATTCTGTATCAGTAGAGGCAATTACTACGCGTGACAAGCCGAGTGTTAATAAAAAACAGCTTGGTACCCCCTGTTGTTTTTACAAATAAAACAACAGGGGGGACCAAGCTGATTTTTGGAACCCTATTCTTCACTAGCGCCGAAGTTTTGGTACCACAATGTAGCTGACATTCAGGGCTACAATTTGGTACTAAAATTTTGAATAATTGAAAAACAATATATATCTAAAAATTAAAAGGCGCTCACTTTGCCTCTACATTGTGAACTTAGCCTAAGGAGATGGTCTCGACACAAAAGGATAATCCCAAGTTTTGTGTGTTTTAAATGTGGTTTTAGGGCCATATTTTGTCGACAATCTGGTCTTGCAGTTTCAGACAAACTTGTGCAGAATTAAAAGTTAGGTTAGCATCATCAACATCAGAATTTCTAAATTCCTTCGAAAAATGCCTTAAAAATCGAAATGCAATAGAAGACCAATCAATTTTTTTTGATGGTTTTTTCCCTTTTTCATTTTGACTTTTAGAAAATTTTTTGAAGGAATTCAGAAATTCTGATATTGATGATGCTAACCTAACTTTTAATTCTGCACAAGTTTGTCTGAAACTGCAAGACCAGATTGTCGACAAAATATGGCCCTAAAACCACATTTAAAACACACAAAACTTGGGATTATCCTTTTGTGTCGAGACCATCTCCTTAGGCTAAGTTCACAATGTAGAGGCAAAGTGAGCGCCTTTTAATTTTTAGATATATATTGTTTTTCAATTATTCAAAATTTTAGTACCAAATTGTAGCCCTGAATGTCAGCTACATTGTGGTACCAAAACTTCGGCGCTAGTGAAGAATAGGGTTCCAAAAATCAGCTTGGTCCCCCCTGTTGTTTTATTTGTAAAAACAACAGGGGGTACCAAGCTGTTTTTTATTAACACTCGGCTTGTCACGCGTAGTAATTGCCTCTACTGATACAGAATTTATCGCCCCGCACGATGTTTTTTTTAGTTTTCCGTCCGCACCAACAACATCATCGCCAAAAAGGCATTTGAAAATTGCGAGCAAACAGCCGTCTCATGTCATCAATTTGTTTGCTTCTTTTGCATGGTTCTCACCTAAATTTTTGGTTCGTCCAGGCAAATAATATGTCAAACCATGTTTACACTCATTTTGTAGCTCAGTGAGTGAACTACAACATAGCGTTAAAATTTTTTAAAAATATGCGTTTCCTGAAAAGTGAGAGCCATTTTAGTGCCAATCTACGTTTTCGCCAAAACCTGGACTTTGGTGGATAAATTGCGATTTCTTCCCAATTTTGAAAATAGTATCATTGATGTTTGTGCGCGTTGCAAAGCCCTGTGTATGCCCAACATTTTGACATATTATTTGCCTGGACGAACCAAAAATTTAGGTGAGAACCATGCAAAAGAAGCAAACAAATTGATGACATGAGACGGCTGTTTGCTCGCAATTTTCAAATGCCTTTTTGGCGATGATGTTGTTGGTGCGGACGGAAAACTAAAAAAAACATCGTGCTGGGCGATAAATTCTGTATCAGTAGAGGCAATTACTACGCGTGACATGCCGAGTGTTAAAATTTGTTAAAATTTATAGGACCAAACTAGTTTCTACGAAAAAACAACAGGGGGGCCAAGCTGATTTCTGGAACCCCATTCTTCACTATAGCCCAAAACTTCTAGAAAAACGAAAAAGTTTGTAGATCTAAACTTTAAAAGGCCCTCACGTCGTGCTGAAAAACGTGTCAGAGTGAGCGCTTTTTAAAGTTTAGATCTACATACTTTTCGTATGTCTAGAAGTTTTGATACCACAATGTAGCTGACATTCAGGGCTACAATTTGGTACTAAGACTTTGAAAAATTGAAAAAAAATATATATCTAAAAATTAAGAGGCGCTCACTTTGCCTCTACATTGTGAACTTAGCCTTAACAGCTTTCCCCCCCTCCTTTAAATACCATTTTTAGCAAAAACTAAATCATCCAGGCTTAGGTGTGGATCGAGCGCCAATCAAGTGCGGAGTGTGCAATGACCTGGCTTTCGGCAAGCACTATGGTAATCACTTTACCTTTTTTCCGGTTCTATATTTAATCGGCTCTGAAAGAATACGCCTTGGTCCCCTGTTGTTTTTTTTTGCGGAATTTTTTTTGTAGTCTCAAAGGCCATTTATTTACACTTTTTTTCCTAAGCCTAAGCAAAAAAAATTATTAGAAAAATTTTGAATTTTTCCGGTCCCCCTTGGTCCCCCAAGCTGATCTTTTTCAGGATTGGGAGCCGACCACCGACACATATAGTGCCCTTATGTCTTCAAACTATTCTCGACGCTACTCGTTTTTACCAAGCCCCTTCCCAAAAAGCTACTTGGCTTACCATTTTCAAAATGGTTTTTAGACACCCTTGAAAAAAGACGATTTTGTGGGTAGGAGGGGGTGATTGGTTAAACCGAGTAGGTCCGAGGATGGAGGGTGGGGTTTATTGTTTGGTAAGACCGAGTAGCGCCCTGTACTCAACGCAACCGCAACCAAAACATTTTTTGCAGGTATCAACGCTTGTAATGGGTGCAAAGGCAAGAACTTAAAACTTCAATTAAAGCCGTAATTTATACAAAAAATGTTTTCTTCAGGATTCTTTCGTCGCTCAGTCTGGTCTCGTAGGCAATACAGTTGTCGGTTTGGAGGGGACTGTATTGTGGTCAAAGGTACTTTTTATTTTAATCAGCGATACTAATAAGATTAAACCTACGGTTTCTCTTCTTGAGATTTGCAAGGCTCTTACCTTTTGCATTGCCCACCATCTACCCTATATAGGGGTAGCCTACAGGGGGGTTATTTATGGGTTTTTTGTACGTCGAATTCTTGTACCGTATTTCTTCTAATAAGCGAGCATGCCCGTTTATTTTCCAATCACCACCGAGGGTGCCCGTTTATTAGAGACTGTCCGACTATTGGAGACTGCCCGTTCATTTTTTCGATCAAAATTTATTCGAAGACAGACAACAAAAAGGGGTAAACATTCAATAACACAAACATACGAATTCTAGCCATCAAACCCTTCCCCGTGAGGGGGATTGTAAACTTAAGCCCTGTTTTCGAAGTCTTTTGCCAAATGTGATTTGCAGTCTAGTCTGATTTTGCCGATCGTTTTTCCAAAATCCTTTCAGGTTGCCGTAAAGACCCGCGGCTCTCGGTTATCCGACACCTGATTTTTAAAAGGGGTGTCGGATAACCGAGACCCGCGGGTCTTTACGGCAACCTGAAAGGATTTTGGAAAAACGATTGGCAAAATCAGTGTGCTTGCGTTATTTGGGACTAGACTGGCGAATCACATTTGGAAAAAGACTTCAAAAATAGAGCTAAGAAAGTGTCAGACCCAAGGCGGGAACGAACTTGAGGGGTGTCGGATAAACGAGACTCGACTGTAAAAAAAGTGTCGCACCCTAGGCGGGAACGAACTTGAGGGGTGTCGGATAAACGAGACTCGACTGTAAAAAAGTGTCGCACCCTAGGCGGGAACGAACTTGAGGGTGTCGGATAAACGAGACTCGACTGTAAAAAGTGTCGCACCCTAGGCGGGAACGAACTTGAGGGGGTGTCGGATAAACGAGACTCGACTGTAAAAAGTGTCGCACCCTAGGCGGGAACGAACTTGAGGGTGTCGGATAAACGAGACTCGACTGTAAAAAGTGTCGCACCCTAGGCGGGAACGAACTTGAGGGGTGTCGGATAAACGAGACTCGACTGTAAAAAAAGTGTCGCACCCTAGGCGGGAACGAACTTGGGGGTGTCGGATAAACGAGACTCGACTGTAAAAAGTGTCGCACCTAGGCGGGAACGAACTTGAGGGGTGTCGGATAAACGAGACTCGACTGTAAAAAGTGTCGCACCCTAGGCGGGAACGAACTTGAGGGGTGTCGGATAAACGAGACTCGACTGTAAAAAAAGTGTCGCACCCTAGGCGGGAACGAACTTGAGGGGGTGTCGGATAAACGAGACTCGACTGTAAAAAAGTGTCGCACCCTAGGCGGGAACGAACTTGAGGGGTGTCGGATAAACGAGACTCGACTGTAAAAAGTGTCGCACCTAGGCGGGAACGAACTTGAGGGGTGTCGGATAAACGAGACTCGACTGTAAAAAAGTGTCGCACCTAGGCGGCAACGAACTTGAGGGGTGTCGGATAAACGAGACTCGACTGTAAAAAGTGTCGCACCCTAGGCGGGAACGAACTTGAGGGTGTCGGATAAACGAGACTCGACTGTAAAAGTGTCGCACCCTAGGCGGGAACGAACTTGAGGGGTGTCGGATAAACGAGACTCGACTGTAAAAAGTGTCGCACCCTAGGCGGCAACGAACTTGAGGGGTGTCGGATAAACGAGACTCGACTGTAAAAGTGTCGCACCCTAGGCGGGAACGAACTTGAGGGGTTGTCGGATAAACGAGACTCGACTGTAAAAAGTGTCGCACCCTAGGCGGGAACGAACTTGAGGGGTTGTCGGATAAACGAGACTCGACTGTAAAAAGTGTCGCACCCTAGGCGGGAACGAACTTGAGGGTTGTCGGATAAACGAGACTCGACTGTAAAAAAGTGTCGCACCCTAGGCGGGAACGAACTTGAGGGGTTGTCGGATAAACGAGACTCGACTGTAAAAAAGTGTCGGACCCTAGGCGGCAACGAACTTGAGGGGTTGTCGGATAAACGAGACTCGACTGTAACATTTTTTTACCTTCGGCTTAACCTCCTACCAAAGGTGAAGGCTGGAAGCAATGCTTTCGCTCTAGAGGATTATCCCGGATATTCTGAGTTGCATATAATAATCGGTGCATTTGCAGAGCACAGGAATGTGTGCAGAGCCTGCCGACTCAGGAAGTGTTTTGAGGTATAGATTTTCCCTAACACCTTTCCAATCTGACCACCAACACCATCCAGGTGGGCATGAACCCCGACTCGGTGCAGCACGAGAGGGATAGAAACTGGCGATATGGCAATTCGACAAACGGAAACCCCACTGCTCCGACAATCAAAGCAGCAGCAGCACCGCCAACATCCGTCGACTGCTCCTCTTCGTTTGTGGAGTTGAAACCGCTGAGCATGTTCTCCTCTAGCGTCAACACCCATTCTACCTCCACATCTACTACCAGAGACTACCACACCCAGGTATGCTCCACTCAAATACCACATTTTTATGATTAGACCTTCAAGGGGTTATAACGCTCGACACTAAATGATTTTTTTGCGGTTAAATTGATAAACATTTTTGCCATAAAAGTCAGGAGAACTAAAGCCTTTCGGCAGACCAGAATTTTTGCCCACGGTCCCCCAAGGCAATCTAAAATTCACCCCAGATTGCCTTGGTCCCCCAAGGCAATCTAAGATTCACCCCAGATTGCCTTGGTCCCCCAAGGCAATCTAAAATCACCCAAAATGCCTTGGTCCCCAAGGCAATCTAAAATTCCCAAAATGCCTTGGTCCCCAAGGCAATCTAAAATTCACCCAAAATGCCTTGGTCCCCAAGGCAATCTAAATCACCCCAGATTGCCTTGGTCCCCAAGGCAATCTAAAATTCACCCAAAATGCCTTGGTCCCCAAGGCAATCTAAATTCACCCCAGAATGCCTTGGTCCCCCAAGGCAATCTAAAATTCACCCCAGATTGCCTTGGTCCCCCAAGGCAATCTAAAATTCACCCCAAAATGCCTTGGTCCCCCAAGGCAATCTAAAATTCACCCCAAAATGCCTTGGTCCCCCAAGGCAATCTAAAATTCACCCCAGATTGCCTTGGTCCCCCAAGGCAATCTAAAATTCACCCCAAAATGCCTTGGTCCCCCAAGGCAATCTAAAATTCACCCCAAAATGCCTTGGTCCCCCAAGGCAATCTAAAATTCACCCCAGATTGCCTTGGTCCCCCAAGGCAATCTAAAATTCACCCCAGATTGCCTTGGTCCCCCAAGGCAATCTAAAATTCACCCCAGATTGCCTTGGTCCCCCTTTGGTTTTTGACCAAACTTTCAAATGGCCATAAATTTTTTTTTGGCTCAGACACACCCAACTTTTGAGAGTTGTTCATGAAAGTAAATCGACCATTCCGCATCGAATAGTGTTAACAGAATTCCAATCCGATAAGCGGAACACGCCAAACATTTTTTGTGACTAACGACGACGACAATGGCCATATAGTGAGAGTGAAAAATATTAATTTTTTTTAAAGTTTATGTGAAAAAAAATTGATATAAAGAAATGTGTCAATTTTGTAACGCCTTTTTTGTTGTAGACAGACCTGAGCATGGGTGGAGGGTCAATGAAGAGTGAAGCGCCCTGTTCCAATGCTCCATCCACCTCCACAACCACTTGCTCCGACTACTCGCCCATCTTTTACAGCTACATCAAAACTGAAATTCAGGTAGCTATAGACCACGTTTCGGGACCTTAACGCGGAGCTATGACCAGGCGGATGCACGGACAACACTTAATTCAATACAAAATTTATACCCGACCAACAAGGAAACCGCCCGAACTGTACGATCTTACACGCATATTCTGTTAGAGCCACCTTGTAGAGCATGGTCCATTTATATAGTGTAGCCAAAGTTATTTTGGCGGACAGCGGCAAAAATTTTGAGTTCTAGGTCGAAGAAAGCCGAAAAAACCCCGAAAAACGCTAATTTTTCGGCTTTCTTTGACCTAACGGGTGCGTAATAAGTTCGGAATGGATTTTCAAAGCCCTATTTTTCAACATTTTTATTATCGCATGTTTAAAAACTTAGCACCATTCGAAAGCCCTGATTCTCCTCTTTCAAACGACATATCACAATTTTATTTCACTCAACAATATGACCACCATTTGCATCAATACATAAACGAAGGCGTTTTGGAAAGTCGTCGATGGCTTTCTGGATCATCTCCTGCGGAATTGCATCCCATTCTTTTAGCAGAGAAGCCTTGAGAGAAGCAATTGTTTTGTGGGGCTTGGAGCATGCCTTCGATTGCAGACATCGAGCTGTGGAGACTCAGAACTGGATTGAAGAGCACTTCCCCGACTTCATCAAGGTTGACTCTCACTGGAGCGACAATGCTGCCATCAAGGGTGACTGGCCACCAAATTCACCCGATCTGACTGTGATGGACTACTTCGTCTGGCCATATCTGCAATCGAAGGCATGCTCCAAGCCCCACAAAACAATTGCTGCTCTCAAGGCTTCTCTGCTAAAAGAATGGGATGCAATTCCGCAGGAGATGATCCAGAAAGCCATCGACGACTTTCCAAAACGCCTTCGTTTATGTATTGATGCAAATGGTGGTCATATGGTTGAGTGAAATAAAATTGTGATATGTCAATTGAAAGAGGAGAATCAGGGCTTTCGAATGGTACTAAGTTTTTAAACATGCAATAATAAAAATGTTGAAAAATAGGGCTTTGAAAATCCATTCCGAACTTATTACGCACCCGTTAGGTCAAAGAAAGCCGAAAAATTAGCGTTTTTCGGGGTTTTTTTCGGCTTTCTTTGACCTAGAACTTAAAATTTTTGTCGCTGTCCGCCAAAATAACTTTGGCTACACTATGTAAATCGACCATGCTCTACAAGATGGCTCTAACAGAATATGCGAATTCGATCGTAACCCATAATTGGGCAAATGGGCAAATTTAACCTAGGTAGAATGACCAGGGTGGGACTCCGGAACTCGACTTTTATCTAAAATTCGACCATAGCCACACAACCATGACTAGCCCAGTTAATATCTTTAGTAAAACTGAGGAAAATCTCCAGAATCTAATAGTTGGATTTTATTGCAGGAACTTCCTTCACCAAGCGCCGACAAAAAAGTAAATCTAGATGATCTGGAGCTACCTATGACTCTGGTGTTGGCGGAGAAGAGTGTGTGGGAACTGAAAGACTCTCTGCCCTTCAACCCGCTTCAGAACTCACTAAGAGGTGCTCTGAACAAATTAAATGTGCCCTTTGAATTTGCTTACCAGAACCCCACCATAGTCAGTGATCGATATCCGGTAGGGTTGACGATTTCTGGCATTCACGGCTCACATACTTTGCAGATGAACTTCCGAGCAGAGAAAGTGCTGACCCCAGCCTTGTTGGTAGATGGCTGGAGAAGGTATTTCACCTACTATGCTGACTGGACAAGTACTGTTAAGGAGTTTTTAGAGATGTCCTTCAAGGATAGGGTGGGTTTTTTCAATACAAATGGTCTTTGAGCAATTTTTTGTTATCAATTTTGAGTAAGGTTGTTGATTTCAATTGATTTCAATGTTGGTTTCAATGAGTCTCGAAGCCATGAAAAATAAAGGACCGACTACTAGAATTTTCGTAAATCTCGGATATTTGGTGGAACTGATAAGGTCGGAGTTTTTAACAAATTTAAAAAATTTAAATCAAGTTTTTCTGAAGGCATAGGGGCGCTTGACCGATTTTGGGAGTTTATTTTCAAATTTGCACTACTTTTGGCGTTCTGTTTTTGGCGTTTTCCGGCAATTTTTTGTAATTTTTTCTAACTCATGCGAAGCTTTTGGTCGCAGCGTAGGTCAGCGCACGTTAGGACAACTGCAAGAAATCTTAAAAAAAAAAAGCTCAAATTGAATGGCGCCCTCTAAAGTCTGAATTTCGCCTTCTAATTTTAGATTGCCATTTTTGTTAAAATTTTTGTTGTAATTTTTTTAATCTTTTTGCACCAGCGTGCAGCCCTGGATCTTGGCTTTCTAATGTGCTATCAGACCCTGTTGCATAATTTTGAAGAATGCAGAGATTCATAGAATTCATAGAATTAAAAATTGACGTTTTTTTCAAAACCTCCGAATCTCTAATTGCTCAAATTATACAGCAATGTTTGATAGCACATTAGAAAGCCAAGATTCAGGGCTACACGCTAGTGCAAAAAAAATTGAAAAATTATAACAAAAATTTAAACAAAATGGCAATATAAAATTAGAGGGCGATATTCAGTGATAAGAGGGCGAAATTCAGACTTTAGAGGGCGCACTTCAGTTACAGCTAGGGTTGTCCAATCCGGATATTCACGCGAATACTCGCGAATATTCGGAAACAATGTTTGCAGTGCGAACATTTAAACAACTGTATTGTTGACTAAGAGTTGACTGTATTGGGATAGTTGACTGTATTGTTGACTAAGAGATGACTGTATTTGGAATAGTTGACATCAGTACAGTTTGCAAAAGTAGTAAGATAATGTATTGCTGACTAAGAGTTGACTGTATTGTGATGGTTGACTGTATTGTGATGGTTGACTGTATTGTTGACTGAGAGTTGACTGTATTGGGATAGTTGACTGTATTGTTGACTGAGAGCTGACTGTATTTGGGATAGTTGATTGTATTGTTGACTGAGAGTTGACTGTATTGTTGACTGAGAGTTGACTGTATTAGGATAGTTGACATCAGTACAGTTGGCAAAAGTAGTAAGATAATGTATTGTTGACTGAGAGTTGACTGTATTGGGATAGTTGACTGTAGCACAGTTTGCAAAAGTAGTAAGATAATGTATTGCTGACCAAGAGTTGACTGTATTGTGATGGTTGACTGTATTGTTGACTGAGAGTTGACTGTATTGGGATAGTTGACTGTATTGTTGACTGAGAGCTGACTGTATTTGGGATAGTTGATTGTATTGTTGACTGAGAGTTGACTGTATTGGGATAGTTGACTGTATTGTTGATTGAGAGCTGACTGTATTTGGGATAGTTGACTGTAGCACAGTTTGCAAAAGTAGTAAGATAATGTATTGCTGACCAAGAGTTGACTGTATTGTGATGGTTGACTGTATTGTTGACTGAGAGTTGACTGTATTGGGATAGTTGACTGTATTGTTGACTGAGAGCTGACTGTATTTGGGATAGTTGATTGTATTGTTGACTGAGAGTTGACTGTATTGGGATAGTTGACTGTATTGTTGATTGAGAGCTGACTGTATTTGGGATAGTTGACTGTAGCACAGTTTGCAAAAGTAGTTAGACAATATCTTATATAGTATTTGGCATGTGTGGGTGGGTGGTTAACGCTTTTTAGAGAACGGGTCGTAGATAGCGAAATCACTTTTGTCGCTAATACCATCGTGTTCCCCAGAATGTCAGCTTTCGTTTTAAAGAAAGAACAGGCGAAAAAAAAGAGTTCTAATAGGGGATATACCTATTTTTATGAATGAAGTCATAGCCCCTCATTGAAATTTCGAAATACTATAGAGGCGCCAATAGGCGCCTGTGCTCCCTTGTTCGCGAATATTTGCGAACATTCAGAATATTTGCGCAAACATTCGCGGCCATTTCAATATTCGCGCAAATATCCCAACTTTAGTTACTGTCAAAAAAACATCCAAATGGGCGCAAATTTGAAAATGTCCCAAAGTTGGTCAATTTCGAGTTTCAAACGAAGTAGCCGGCACCACTCCCTGCCAGTTTCACATTAGGACAGGTGTACCTGTCTCTAGTTTTGTGGAGTCTCGACACTAAATTGGAACCATCTGGAATTCTGGATGTGCTAAAGACTACATCAATGTTTGCAAAACTCAAAAATTTCAGATGGTGCTTGCCAAAAAGAGGTTTGCAGATGTTGGCTGGCTAATGCATGCCTACCATGCCCCTGAATATGGGGACATTATCTGCTGGAGCAACGGTGCTTTTCATTGTCGGTCACTGGACAGCATTACTCCTGACCCCACGTAAATAAATTACACTAAATTACTATGGGCTGTAGGTGAAAACACACCTCAAATTATGTGTTTACCTCCTCAAATTTTTAAGAGTCGTTGTTCTTGCGAGTCTCTCGACAGTTTTAATTTTTTGTACCAGCGTGTAGCCCTACGATTCTAGTTTCTGATGAGGTGTCAACTGGTTTGATGTGATTCAAAAGTTTGGGAGAAAATTTGGTTTTTATAAAACAACTACTTTTTTCCAAACGAATTGTTCTCTAAATTTCATAGCTAATTGATACCTCGTCAGAAACAATAATTTTAAGTCAAATGAAATAAAAAAGGTGCAGAAAAAAATCAAAAAGTAGATACAGGTCATAAATATCAGATTTTCAAGTTTTCCTATAAAAATTTGAGCACAGGTCAGATGAAAGTCCAGACGGCTACCAGACAATTTCCAATATTTTTGGAAAATGTCGCGCGACATTTTCCAATATTTTGGAAAATGTCGTTTAGAATTTGTCGGCCGACATTTTCCAATATTTTTGGAATTTGTCGGCCGACATTTTCCAATATTTTTGGAATTTGTCGTCGGCATTTTCTAATGTATTTAAAAACCTTTTTTGGTGTTTTTGGTTACTACTCTTCATCATTTTTTGGTCCTTTTGATGACCACCGCATGCGCATTCGCAGCCTTTTCGCTACTTATATGTGATTATTAAGGTTTTGCCACAATGAGCTCAAGCGATTCTGAAGATCAAGAGATAAGCTTTCTGTCAAGGAACTCAATCGAGCAGCAAGAAGCAAGCAAAGCTGGAAAGCGAGTAATTTGGGCTGACGGGTATCGCTACGTTTTCGCTCGGGTATTCGAAATGCGTTAATAATGATCCCCAAACAGTATATTTTTTAGGAAAGCACCAAGTGTCAAGGTACGAGCTTCTTTAATTGCTGGCAAAAAGTCAAGAATCAGCAAGGTATCTATAAGCATTGCAAGGGAAAAGGGTTTGTCAAAGTAGGTGGGCGCTTTTTCTATCTCACAAAGCGCCACAGTCATGAGCCGAAGTCAGATGAATTTGAGGTCAGTATCAAGTGTGAAATTTAGTGTTGATTTTATATTTCGCTTAGATACGCAAAAGGTTGCAAGCAGCATATAGTGTAGCTGAAGCGTCTCCTCTATCAAAGACAAAGTGCATCGTCCGTTCAGTCAAAAGGGGAGCCAGCAGGCGGATAAGAGCAAATATACCGAAGAATGAAAGCATCGCTAGGCAAATTCAGCGCAGAAAGTATAAGGTAACTATGACTTCAGAAGATGTGTTTAGACATAATTTTTAAGATCAATACGACTATGATCGACACAAAGAAGTCGCGTGAAATGGAAGTTCCCTTATCAATGCAGAAGACTGAAAATGATCAACAGTTCCTGAGGTATGACTCGCGATTGGAAGAGCCTGGTATACTGACCTTTCACTATCTCTGGCTCTTCACTTATCATTGTCTATTACAGATCTGCCATGGATAATGGTCTGGATGTCTCCATTTGGTGAGCAGCTACTACAACGCACTATACTTATTGCCTTTGATGCCACATATACAAAGTCACCAAAGGGGTTTCTACAGGTGGATTTGCTGTCTTGGTTGAAACCGTATGAATTCATTTATTTGTAGTATTTTTCAATGCACGAAGAAGAAGAAGAATCAGAAGAGGAAGGAATTGTTGATGACGAGCATCCTGGTCTATGATTTGTTGTTTTCGCTTATTATTGTTTCCACGTCCTGGTTTTGTTATAATTTTAGTTGATGTTTTAGTTGTTGTTTTCACGTCCTGGTTAATGTTCTCGTCCTGTTATCACGTCCTGGTTGTTGTTAAATGGTTCAGGAATAAATCTCTTTGATTTGATAATGCTTTTCTCAAACATATTACCTATCTAATAAGCCGGCCCTTTTAAACGATCTCTTTCTGTTCTCTATATTTTTCGCCTAGTTAGCGCTTTGTCAGGGGGCGCTTTTTAGAGAGAATACGGTAGTTGTTATTTTTGTCTTTGCGAATAAAGAATGTAGTAGGGCGAGAAATCATTAAAATTCACAAGAACTATTTATTAGTTTTCTAGTCAAGAAATAGTCGATTTCATTGATATAATAACTTTTTTAAAATATTGGAAAATGTCGCACGACAAATTCCAAAAATATTGGAAAAAGTCGGCCGACAAATTCCAAAAATATTGGAAAAAGTCGGCCGACAAATTCCAAAAATATTGGAAAAAGTCGGCCGACAAATTCCAAAAATATTGGAAAATGTCGGCCGACAAATTCCAAAAATATTGGAAAATGTCGGCCGACAAATTCCAAAAATATTGGAAATTGTCTGGTAGCCAGTCCAGACTTTAGTCAAATACAAGGCAAAAAGTTACATGAAACTTTAATCGTATCGAAAATAGCGAAAATTGACGAGGTTCAATATTCGGTGTTAGAACCGTCAAATAGATTGTGCTAGAATAAAATAAGATAGAATATTTTATTTAGCGAAAAACAATCAAAATACAAGTTTTGCAAGACTGATCAAAGTGATCAAAACCAACTTAATCGTTGTTGGGAAAAGGCGGGGATTTCGCTATCGGCTATTCCGATCAGCGAACACAACAAAATGGAATGTGCTAATGGGGGCATATAGGGGAAAAGCAATGCTTACACACACTACACTAACAAATTTGAAAAGGAAAGGTTTGCGCCAAAGTTGGCGTCTTTCGAAAGATATTTGCATCCGCAACACTCCCGACCAGCCGGTTTTCTCAGTTGTAGTGGCGCATCAGTCGAGAACACCTCCTCTTCTTCTGGCTCCTTGTGGAACACGGCTGATTCTTCTCAGTACGTTAATGTCAACGCCTAGCCTCAACAATGCCTGCTGTAGTAGCCAGAATCAGCACATTCATGGTCCATAGGTAAGTTACATACAGACAGCACACCAGGTCACAATTCTCCTTTGCTTGGCAAATGGCTTTTAGGAACTCCACAGATTCTGACTCTCACTATATGCTCGTACGTTAGGGATACCTGATTCTTGTCTCCTTGGGGTAAAATAGTCGCTGATCTTGCGCACGTCAAATCAGAGAGTGCGTCTGTCATCTGGCGCAGACTGAGAGGCAAATTGTGGAAGACTTTCGCACATCAACTTCAAGTCATGGAAATGAAAAAGGGTTGCGTGACAAATGGAATGTGCAATATAGGGGCACACACACTACACTAACAAATTTGAAAAGGAAAGGTTTGCGCCAAAGTTGGCGTCTTTCGAAAGATATTTGCATCCGCAACAAAAATCGACCCTAGTATAGAATACCGCCCCCCCCCCAAACTTATGCCTTCTAAAACTTAAGTAAAGAGCACCCAAATATATGTTCCAGACCCCAGAAAAAGGGTGTAAAACACTTATTAGCCACAGCTTCCATACGCTGGCCTACCCCTAAGCCTAAGGGCTGAGCCTAAACTTGTTGTTCCAAAGGGTAGTTTAAACGATTTTTAGAAGGTCTGATTTGGGGGTATTCTATACCAGCGCCCGAAAATCGTATGCTCAGTAACAATTCATATACCAAAATGTAGCCCTGGATCTCTTCTAAAAAATGGTAGAAGATCTTTGGTGGATCGAGGACGTGTGAGAACTAGAAACCATTTTAAGTCTGGAACTCATTTTTCTAGTCAAATTAGGCGAGTTTTTTTGATTTCCCGCAAAAATTTGCTTGAAGTTCAAAATGCACCTTTTCGGGCGTTTTGAAAGGCCGTGAATTAGTAGTTGTTTGCTGAATGAAGTTACTGCAAGTAACTTGGTAGTGTAGTGGTAAAGCTGCGGTGTCCTGTCAGCAGGGTTGTTACGACTTTGAAGGTGAGGGCCCTTCTGAAGATGGGGTATAAAAAATTTTCAGGTGAAGGAATGAAGGTGAAGTCTTGAGGACAAAATTTTTGGGTGAAGGAATGAAGGTGAAGGCTTCATGGGGGCTGATTTTTGTATTGAAGCGAGGGTGAAGCCTTCACACTGAAATCTCCTTCAACGAAGATTTTCTTTAGACAGTGAAGGAGGAGGAAGTCTTGTATGACTAGCTTTTCCCGCAAATCCCAGTGGTTTGTTGGAATAGATTTAGCATGAAGATATAATGAAGGAGTCCATTTTTAATGAAGAAACCGGTGCGGGGTGTTTTCGCAAATATTCCATTTCCGTAATATTTGCGGAACGTTCCGCAAATATTATGTTTTATTTTTTTCCACCTATTTTGGCGCCAATTCAAATTATTTCTTATATCAATTGTATTATTTTGCTTCAACTGTTCAGTATATTCTGTCTACACATCTTGGTTGTGTGTCGCTGTACCATTTCGTGTAACTTTGGTTTTATCAAAGCTTTTTCTTTTTAGATGTCTGCCGCAGTCGAAAGCATACCAACAAAGATTTTTGATTGGACAAACGAGGATGTGGTCGATTGGCTTGAACAAATTCGTGACAAGAAACTCAAGGGCAAGGACGTGGCGACAAGGATTCTTACTGAATACAGCCAAAAGAAAGGTCTTACGTCAATTTATGTTCATGTACCAAAGCCAAAGACCAAAGTGTGCAGCAAATTAATCTAGCCAAGGACTTGCTACGCGAGGGATGTCTTTCACTATAAGCGCAGACGGCTAGATCCTTTTAACGCCGATCAACTTATCTTTCTGAATCGTGGTCTACCTAGTGTTAACTTCTCGTATTGAATTGTTTTATTGTTTGAATTATCTGATTGGGGCATATGAAGAATATCTGGAGTGTTTTTTTGCTGTACGTATCTTTATGTGCCGCACTTTTTGTCAATAAAAAACATAAAACATAAAAACCCGCAATTTTTGAAAAAAACAGCACCATAAAACCGTCTGCACCCCTAGCTCACCCTCTGACTTAAAAAAAATTCCGGGCCAACTCTAGTTGAAACCTCCAAAATACAAAAAAGAAAGAAATTTCAAAATTCCATGCTGCCGTTTTTTTGCGCTAATCAAAAAACATGGTCTTAAAACCATTCATTTGCCTTGATCCTATAACGCAAAAAAGTGAACTTTGACTGGAATACTTTTTCGCCGAAAAGTGTCCGACACCACTTAAAATCAAAATAAAATTGGCTGCTAGAACGCTAAACGATATGGATTTCAGGCGCGTTTGAGCTAGGCGGTATAGTATCCTCTTGCCACTCTTGATTCAACTAACAATTCAAAATAATTTCTTAGCGGGCTCTCGATTTACCGAACATTTCTGTCGGCCCCCAAGGGCTCGTTAAATCGAGAGCTGATTGTACATAATTTGAGGAGGTAAACCAGGGATGTGATTTGTCCTTATTTGGGGACTCCAAATCTTATTTATTTTTTTGAATTTTACGTCCAAATCCTATTTTTTGGCACAAAAATGGCAACAAGTACTTGATAAAATGGCATATTTCGCCAAAATACTCTAAAATGTGCTTATTTTGAGCAAATGTCCTTAGTTTCAAAATTTTGAGATCTCATCCCCGAGGTAAACATAATTCGAGGTGTGTTTTCAATTTTAGCCATTACTATGCCATACCAACTAATAACGCATTTAGGATAGAGAAGTTCTGCAGCGAACAGCTTTATGCACTAGTCAAGTGTTTGTTGGTGCCTATAAGGCAGTTGAAGTTAGACTATGCCGAATATGTGCTGCTCAAGGCCATCATTTTCTTTAGAGAAGGTGAATTGGGGTGACTTTGGAGTACAGTCAAACCTGGGTTATCCGACACCCCAGTTAACCGACACCCTCTTTTATCCGACACCATGAGCCCGATTTGGTTGGCCTGGTAAACCTACACCCCAGTCATCCGACACCTCGTTTAACCGACATCTCGTTTAACCGACACCTCGTTTATCCGACACCATAAGAGCGGTCCCTTTGGGTGTCGGATAACCCAGGTTTGACTGTACTGCATTTCCTCTAATACAGCTCCCGCTATTTTTTTCACCCTCCGAAAATCTTGAAATGAAAAACAAAAAACCTTCCAAGCCCCCTTCGGTGGCGCAGGGGCTTGGAGTTGAGATGCGCACACCCACACACCTTAGACACAAATCACTCGAAAGTGACTCTGGATGCATGAAAAAAAGCATGCATATCCTCCCTATACAGCCCTCATTCCCTATAAATTCAAAAGGCGCCAATTTAAATTTTTCAAATTTTGACTAAAAAAACCATGATACACACCCTGTGGTTCGAAAATTTTTTTTTCTCAGAATTAAAAATACAGCCGGCTTTGTCATGAAATCGGGGTCGAGAAACACGAATATGAAGTTATCTCCTCCATCTAATCGCTGTGCGTGGAGGGGGGGGGTGGAGGATTCTATACTCAAGCCAAAGGGTGCACTTTTAAGCCTCATACACAATGGTGGACTGCATTTTCAATAATCCTCTCTCGGAAATGGCTAAAACTTTTTTTTTTAATTTTTCAAAAATCATTCTGTTAGTGCGATCTTGTAGCTGAGATCCAGGGCTACCAAATAGGCTATTGGTCGAGTTGGTATTAATTGAGAAGTGCTGAAAAAAATCAACAATTCTCACTCACAGTCAGTGTTGTAAAAAACTAAAAAGTTGGCACCGGCACCAGCACCGGACATACCGCTTGGCACCGGCACCGACTTAAAACACCGGTGCCGCACTGGTGCCGGCACCGACCACTTGAAATGTTAGATAAAAAAGATAGTTTTTTGAAAGATATCGTAAGAGACAGCAAAATGAGCAAAAATGCAAAATTTTGTTTTTAATGAAGGTTGAAAACGTCATAAAATATGACAGCAATAAAATTAGACAACAGTTAGCTTAAAATGTGTAATTTATTATAATTAATTAGATCTCTTTTCTAATGTAGTTACCGGTGTGTCTTTTTTTCATTTCGACGATGTCCAGTCCAGCAACCATTATTTTCTGTTTTGATGAATCATAATAGTGCCCTACGATTCCTAGATAGCTATGAAGCATACCCTTAGTCGTCACAACGTCGACAGTCAAAGAGAGTGTTTTTCCAGCTGCATGAATTCCTTTGTTTATGCTGTAATATAATGGCTCGATTCTTGCGCTTGGTTCGAGTCAGTAGCTTTAAGCAGCTGTTTGTCAATGCCGCACGTATATTAGGTCTCTCTTGGTTGTCCGATAAACTCGTAGACTGGTGGGAGGACGGAGAAGAACATTCAACAGAGCCTACACCACCTCCAATGACCAAAGCTGAGTGGAAACTCCACGTAAAAGAAATCTTGATTCAAATCATAAACATGGAAATTAAAATCGGCATCTGTGAACAATTTCTGTTTATTGACACTTTTTAAGTAACATGTTGTCGTTTTTTACAAATAAAAGCTCAGCTTTTCTTAAAATTGATCACAATTTTAACAGAAAACAGATAAAAAATACGGCACCCCCTCAAAAAATTCGCGCACCGGCACCAGCACCGGCACCGGATCTTTTTTGACACCGCACCGGCACCGCACCGGTGCCAAGTCGAAATTCGGCACCGGCACCGGTGCCGGCACCGGTGCTTTTACAACACTGCTCTTGATCAAAAATGCATTTGGAGGCTCTTTTTGCCCAGCTCCAGTGACCAAAACATGGTAAAACAGCCAAATGGTCGAAATTTCAAAATGCCCAAAACTCAATTTTTTTTTGACCAGAACACAAAAATAATGTCTTTTTTGAACTTCTGAGGTGATTTCAGGTTGATATAGTGTGTTTGGAAACACTTTAAAAAAAATTTCATTTGGGGGGTTGGTTATACTCCGGTAGGGTCGAGGGCGTAAATGGATATTTACGTGCGCAAAATGAATTTCAGCCAAAAAATGACTAAAATATTCTATTTTTAGAAGTTGGGCTATCAGCCACAGGGATGGCTCAAGTCAGAGGAGCTAGGACCAAGTATTTGAGAGCCCTCTTCAAATATATCCGAAGAGAAAAAGAGAGCACTAAAAATTCTTCTAATTTATCTGGCTCATCTTTTGAAAGGATATCCAGCATTTTGGCCCTAGTTTCTGTCATTTCCGTGGGTTTTTTGAATTCCAAAATATTTACAGTTTTAATTTGCACAATTTTAGTCGTTGAAATCGGTGACCCACGAGCGATTTGAACTCAGCCACATCTTCAACATAATCCAGTTTGACGGGTTGATCAACGAAGTTCACAACATTGATCTAGAGGCCAAATAGAAAAAATAGCGAAAATTTTATAAGCTGTATTTTTTTCGGTGCAAAAAAGAAATTTTAGACAAAAAAGAAGCAGCTTTTAATTTGTATATTAGTGGCAATAGTTTTTATGACTGTGTAAATAGACTTTTTTAAAATAAAGTACTAGAGCATGTTGTTGCCACAGATGTGGCGATTCGTAGGCGCCGAGGACATGAGTAGGGTACTTGCAAAGTCAAAAAATGATACATGCTACCAACCTGTAACCATGCCTTGGTCCCCCAAGGCAATCTAAAATTCACCCCAGATTGCCTTGGTCCCCCAAGGCAATCTAAAATTCACCCTAGATTGCCTTGGTCCCCCAAGGCAATCTAAAATTCACCCTAGATTGCCTTGGTCCCCCAAGGCAATCTAAAATTCACCCAGATTGCCTTGGTCCCCAAGGCAATCTAAAATCACAGATTGCCTTGGTCCCCAAGGCAATCTAAATCACCCCAGATTGCCTTGGTCCCCAAGGCAATCTAAATTCCCCAGATTGCCTTGGTCCCCAAGGCAATCTAAATCCAGATTGCCTTGGTCCCCAAGGCAATCTAAAGTCACCAGTTGCCTTGGTCCCCCAAGGTCTAAATCCCAGATTGCCTTGGTCCCCAAGGCAATCTAATTCACAGATTGCCTTGGTCCCCAAGGCAATCTAAAAGTCACCCCAGATTGCCTTGGTCCCCCAGGACAGTCTAAGTCACCAGATTGCCTTGGTCCCCAAGGCAATCTAAAGTCACCCAAAATGCCTTGGTCCCCCAAGGCAATCTAAATTCACCCCAGATTGCCTTGGTCCCCAAGGCAATCTAAAATTCACCCAAAATGCCTTGGTCCCCCAGGCAATCTAAAATTCACCAGATTGCCTTGGTCCCCAAGGCAATCTAAGTCACCCCAGATTGCCTTGGTCCCCAAGGCAATCTAAAGTCACCCAGATTGCCTTGGTCCCCAAGGCAATCTAAAACCCAGATTGCCTTGGTCCCCAGGGCAATCTAAAGTCACCCAGATTGCCTTGGTCCCCCAAGGCAATCTAAAGTCACCCCAGATTGCCTTGGTCCCCAAGGCAATCTCACCCAGATTGCCTTGGTCCCCAAGGCAATCTAAAATCACCCAGATTGCCTTGGTCCCCAAGGCAATCTAAACCACAGATTGCCTTGGTCCCCAAGGCAATCTAAATTCACAGATTGCCTTGGTCCCCAAGGCAATCTAAATTCACCAGATTGCCTTGGTCCCCCAAGGCAATCTAAATTCACCCAAAATGCCTTGGTCCCCCAAGGCAATCTAATTCACCCCAGATTGCCTTGGTCCCCAAGGCAATCTAAATCACCCAAAATGCCTTGGTCCCCAAGGCAATCTAAATTTCACCCCAGATTGCCTTGGTCCCCCAAGGCAATCTAAAATTCACCCCAAAATGCCTTGGTCCCCCTGTGGTTTTCGGCAACTTTTAACAGGCCATAACTGTTTTTGAGATGGACGACCCAAACTTTTAGCATTTTTTCAGTTAAGTAAATTGAACATGCCGCGTCGAATGGTGCAATCAGATTTTTGATACGATAAGTGGAACACCCCTAACAATTAAGTGTGACCCACAGACAGACACACAGAGAGTGTGGCTTCTTTTTAAACGTCTCATAAGTAATTCTTATACGCTAAAAAAGATAAAAACGATGTTTTATAACGTTTCGTTTATTTAAAAGTCATGTTTTTAAATAATTTTGGTTACCACAGGTTGACCAATTGCCTTGTTCCCCCAAGTTGATTAAACCAAACAGAGTACCTGGATATCCTTAATAGGACCAAAAAAGATGGGATTCGAACATAGTTTTGTTATCTGGGACCAGAATTGTTCTAGCGCCGACGTTACGCCGGCGTTTATAAACGCCGGCGTTAAGGCGGCGTTACGCCGGCTACCCGGCGTTAGAACAATCCTGTCTGGGGCCTACGGCATAAAGAAACTCTGGTATGCATACATATTTTCATGCATCCAGAGTCACCTTCGAGTGATTTGTGTCTAAGGTAAGTGAGATGCGCGCACTCACTTACCTTAGACATGATTCTGAGAATACTCTTGATCATAAAATGCAAATAGAGACTCTTTTTGCCCAGCTCCAGTGATCAAAACGTGGTATAATACCTTAATATAAGATATTTTACCTTAAGGAACCAAGGCAATTGGTCAACCTGTGGTAACCAAAATTATTTGAAAACCTAACTTTTTAGAAAGGGAAACGTTAGAAAACATCGTTTGTATCTTTTTTAGCGTATAAAAATCACTTAGGAGACATTTAAACACTATTCACAGTCAACTAAAAAGGCCCCCCAGTTACATAAGTACCCGAAAATTTCATAAGCTGTATTTTTGGTGCAAAAAAAATTTCAGACAAAAAAGATGCAGCTTTTAATTTGTATCAGGTCTATCAGATTTATCAGATTTATGTATCTGATTTGTATCAGATTTATCCCATAGCGTCATAATATCAGGTCATACGGAAAGTATTGACACAAAATTTCAAATCCTTGTATCTCGCTCATTTGTTAACATTTTGTGGCAATCTTTTTTTTGTTTTGTAGCCCTGAGTCTACTCTATGGGAAATAACTGAACTTTATTCAACAATAAACAAATCATTCAACAAAATAGGATCCTTCCGCATCAATAACTTTTTCCCATCTTTCTGGCAATTTTGCAATTCCTCTAGCAAAGAAATTCGCTGGCTTTGACTCAAAGAACGCTTGCAAATCCGCTTTCACTTGTTCAACGTTGTTTCTCTCTGTGATAGTTTTGCATTGACAAGAACAGGTGAAAATCCGAAGGAGCCAAATCTGGAGAATAAGGCGGGTGCGGCAGAATCTCCCATCCAAGATCAGCGATCTTGTCCTTGGTCAGTCGAATTTACAGTTGTTGAAAGACAGTTGTTGAATAAAGTTCAGTTATTTCCCATAGAGTAGACTCAGGGCTACAAAACAAAAAAAAGATTGCCACAAAATGTTAACAAATGAGCGAGATACAAGGATTTGAAATTTTGTGTCAATACTTTCCGTATGACCTGATATGTCAGTGGCAATAGTTTTTATGACTGTCTAAATAGACTTTTTTTAATAAAGCATCGCGACTCGTTAGTCTTACAAAGAAGTGGAGTTGCTCAATGGAAATATGCGCGCAATATCCCTATTTTTGAATTGGCCATAATCGTTCATCTTTTTTTTTGTTATTTTCATATAAAATATCTGTGTATTTCAGACTTAGTTTGCCTGTGAAATTTTTTGGGCGTTTGTTTTGACTTAAAACACAAATGAAACAATAAAAAAAATAGGTTGGTTGATGGTTCTTCTGTAAGAAGGCGCCTTACATGCGCCTTCTTACATTTAATACTTCGTAGCATAACCATTTGCATCAACAACAGCTTGACAACTTCAACTACTTTATGGTAAACTACTTTATATTAGGGTATTCTACCGCGTTTTGATCACTGGAGCTTGGCAAAAAGAGTCTCTTTATGCATTTTTGATTAAGAGTCTTGCTCGGAATTGTCTAAGGTAAGTGAGTGCGCGCATCTCTAACCAACCGAGCCCCTTGCGCCCCCTTCGGGGCACCAGCCTTAGCAAAAGTTCTGGTGTTTCTAACATACTGGAGAGGAATTCTATCCTTACTGGGTCTGCGCAATTGACAGACTAGGCACTGTTTGCACCACTGGGCTATGTTAGAAAGCATACCTTTCCAACAATAGTTTTTAGCCTTTAAAATTGTTTTCTGGGTACTACCATGACCTCCGCCAACTTCGGATTCATGAAACTGGGTAAACACTTCATGACGCATACTAACTGGTACGCAAATGCGACTGGGTTGAGTATCTGAGTAGTCACCTCCGGTATAGACAGACATATCAGGTGGCCTTATTCGCAGTTTTAGTGTATTACTGACCAAGTTTGACAGAGTGCTGAATCATCTTAGTGCGAGAGTTTGGTCAAACAATTTGTCTAATTGAAAAGAATTTTCAGCAGCTTATCTCTTCTTCGAGCCTACAAGACGAGGATTCTGAAGTGCAGATAATCGGAGAAAATATTCAGCATCAGGGCACTACTTCAGTAAGCAGCTCTAAGGTGAATGAAGGAGAAGAGGAACCGGAACTAAAGTCGAAGAAAAAGAGGAGGAAAGAGGAGTCTGAGGATCCCAAATAAGGTGGGATTTATTCACATCAGCTTCATTAAAATTGTAATTTCGATAATTGACATCTATTGTATTTACAGCCAAAGTCAGCTCAGGACAAAGCTAGGGGAAATGGCCAAATGGGCTCGTCGACAGGAAAAAGTGAAAATGATCTTTGATGAGCAGAAATATTTGGATCGTGTAAAGCCCACATGTCTGCTGTGTCGCCGCCAATTTGCTAGTGTGGAAATTCTCAACAAGCATGTCCAGCTGAGCGACCTTCACAAGGTGGGTGTCTTTCATTATAGCGTAATGAGAGCCTAAAAGTCTACTAGTATTTCAGACAAATGTAGCGGCGAAAATTCGGGAATTGCAGCAAACTCAACCTTCAGTCAGTTCATCCTCCAGGAAAAATGATTCAGCTTACAGAGACCGGGCAAAAGAGCGTCGTAGCTTGCATGGGTATGATCCAAGCGGTATGCTGTTGACCTCACAATTTATACTCATACATAAAAATATGTTTTTAATTCAGGACTCACTGGCGCCAAGGAAGCAGAAACAGATGTGAAAAGCACAGAACCTATTGCTGCATACAAAGCCGCTGTGCCGTTGGATGACTCTAATATTGGTAACAAAATGCTGAAATCGATGGGCTGGTCGGAAGGGCAGGGATTAGGGCGAAATTTGCAAGGTTGGACTCTTTTCGTAGAAAATTTTGAGATCTGGATTAATCGCTGCCATTATAATTGTAGGCATCGTTAATCCGGTGACGGCAGAGCAAAGAGTGCAGGGAGTTGGGCTTGGCGCTTCTGGTTCAAAGCTTGACTATGGGGGAGGCTCGAGGAAGGATCGTATAAAACAAGCAACCATTCAGCGGTTTAATGAAATAACTGACAAAGAATAGATTTAAATTCAGTTTTTGTGTGAAAGAAAGTGCAGACTTGCGAAGTGTTGATTTTTTTGCTGTTTTGTGTGATGTGTTACTATTGTTGTCGAAATAAATCAATTTATGTGGTTTTGCGGCGTGTTTCTCAGTCTTTCATTAGTCTTAGCGAGCTGGTTTTCCACATTTTTTTAGTTATGTATGTGAAAGACGTTACAACAGTAAAAATTTTATTGATTCTTTGAAATTAATGAAAATCGATCTAGTGGGACCGATTTTGTTCGCATGATCAAAATATTAGGTTTTGAGAAAAAATACGTGGATTCGCTTTAATTTTCAAAGTGCATCATATGGAAAATTTGATGATGTCTCCATGTGTCATATACCATTTTGTAGCCCGTTCTCTCCTCTTTTGAATGTCGTATTAACCGGCTCTTTGTTATAAAAAAATTGGACCAAAAATAAAAAAACAAATAATTTCTCAAGTTTGGTAAATTCATGCACATTTTTTGTTTTCCTATTTTTGATCCTATTTTTTAATAACAAAGAATTGTTCAATATCACATTTAAAAGAACAGAGAACGGGCTACAAAATGGTACATGACACGTAGAGACATCATTGACAAATGTTCGAAATGATGCACTTTGAAAATTAAAGCGAATCCACGTGCTTTTTCTCAAAACTTATTGGACGACCTAATACATTTTTTTACGTGATGCAAAATGACACCAAAATTCGTATACGGTACATTGTTCCAATATGGCTATCTATGCGCTAGGCGAGTTGGAATATTTACACAATTTGTATTTTTTGACATAGTGTTCACTCGACTGTCCAAAATTTGCAGGGAGTCTAATAATTTGGTAGGCTATTGTTCTTTTATTTATCCAATTATTCTGATAAAATTTTATCAGTAAAATGATAGGTGGAAATTGTTGATTAATTTATTTACTCTGCGTTCCAGCCCGTTTTTATCTGTCATTTTTATTTCGTTCGTAATTAAAAGTTAAGTTAAGGAAGTAATACAAAGCCAGACTCGTTTTTTGTGAAAGAGAATTTATAGGTCAAATTTTAAAGCTTTGACTCTGCCAAAGAAAAATAATATCAGGTTTAGTTTTGAAAACTGCCCCGTAGTAATAATAAAAATATCCGTGGATATTTATCCGCGGATACGGATAAATATCCGCGGATAAGAAAGTTGTGGCCGAAGCACAGAATCCGAAAACCGGTTTAAGCCTTTTTGTGCGAATTGACCACTTTTACGTACGGAAAAGCAATTAAAAAAATTTGTTTTACCAAAAATTGACTTTTTCAAACAGGTTTAGGTTCAAAGATCACGAGTTACATTTGATCTACTCAACTCGTTTCAGACACCCGAGTGAAGTTTTGGATTAAAAGCTACTTGCGATTTTACTCCAGCAGTAAGTAATTTGTGATCCGAGTAGAGTTGAGTTCTACTCACTTTACTCAAGCTCTATTTTCACAATTTGAGTTCTACTCGCCCAACTTGAGTTCTACTCACGCGTTTTACGAGTGAACTCGATAATTAACAACCAAATAATCGAAGAAGACGCAGTAAAACAAGTCTTGGATTGAAGGTATGGCCAGCCGAAGAAGTCCATCGTATTGAATTCGGGGAAGTTGGGAGGCCGTTGACCAATTGGGTTCCTCCAGTCTGGGTCAACGGTAATGCACGCAGGGCAGTTCTCACCAATTCATGATTAGGTTTCATATGCCCGCTGGGAAAGCGCCCCATCTTGTTGGAAGGTCCACTCTCTCCCATGTTCTCCTCAGTCCATGGTAGGACTTCGGTCTCAAGCTTCTGCCGATATTCAGATCCATTCGCTTTCACTCCATTGGGCACAAAGAAGAGTATTGTTTAAGTCCCCCAGGTGGCCCCAGCCAACACCATCACTTGCTTGGGTTTCTGGGTCTGCTCCACAAATTTGAGTTCAAAGGAAGTGGATCCACGTTCCAGATTCTGCAAATGAGTAAGAGGTGGTTGAAAAGCCAGGGCTAAAGTGCCTTATATGTCGTCCTCTCAAAACATTTTTAACAACATATTCGTGTTTATTATACCGTAATTAGGCTAGAAAACACGTTTTTCAGGGGGGGACGACATTTATTTTTCAAAAATTTTTCTTCTTCAAAAATCACATTTTTGGGATTTTTAATTTTTGTCATAGACTCTTTAGATACTTTGTCTGACAATGAGTTAAGAAAGAGATTCAGATTCGAGCGCTATGGCATACATGGTTGTTTTGTATTTTACAAATTCATTAAAAGGTAAAAAGGGAAAAAAAACTTGCCTTTTTTGCCCTAGAAGGCAATTTTTTGCCTTTTGGGCAAATTTCCTTTTTCAGCCCAATAGTGAATAGTAAATAGTGTTTCTATATGTGTTGTGCAAGTAACGCAGGCTTTGTCTGCCAAATCTGGACAGTTTATATATTTCCCGCAAAGTGCAGATGAATTTTTTTTTAATTCCTTGCTAAAGTAAAAAGGGTCTGTGGTTGAAAAGTAATAAAAAAAGGTTAAACTAAAAAATACGACACTTTTTTGTAGAAAAAAAGAAGTGTTTCAAACAGCTTTTTTGCAATGACTGGTTTTCCGAATGTTATTGGATTAGTTGACGGAACACATATTCGCATCTGTGCTCCTCCTAATGCTATTGAAAGAGATCACGTAAACCGTAAAAACTATCACAGCATTAATGTCCAAGGAATAATTGACAGCGAAAGTCGCTTTATTAACATTGTCGCAAAATGGCCTGGATGCACTGACTAAATTATACGCAGATTTTGTCCGCGGATAAATCCGTCAATTTATCCATAGTTGAAGATAAATCGGCGGATTTTATCCGTATCCACGGATATCCTTATCCGTGATTATTACTACGGATGAAAATCCGCGGATATTTCTATCCGCGGATTTTATCCCTTGATTATTACTAAGGGGGCCGATATCCGGCACTTTTTGACACATATTTTTTTAATAAATTCAAAAAATTATTCAAATTTTTTTTCTCAAAATAGCCTATCCTATCCGAAAATCGGTCATTTTTTCGGATATCGGATGTCAAAAAGTGCCGGATATCGGATGTCGGATATCCGATGCAGCCCTGATCAAAATCAGGCTTTACAGTTAATTGTGTACCTACTGTAAACTATACTTGACATTATTTATCCAAAATGCAACCGTCCCACAATAATAAACTTTGCTTGGCGTCTTTTCTTCCGAAGGTCCAAAAATATTGTCGTCGATATTACTCAGAAAGTTGACAAGCACAACAAATTGGTAAAAGGACAGTTGGCACAGGTGCCAACTGTCCTTTTAGTTATCTTTTAAAGGCAATACCTGTTTGCAAGTATTTTTTTTATACTAGAAGCCACCATAGTGACCGAAATTTCTTCAGAAATCCGAATCACTGAACAGAATTGCAAAAAAATACTTATTTGTTGAGGTATAAGCTAGAGTTGGAAAGCAGTCAGTATTTACCTGTATTTTCCTAAATTTAATCTTATCCCAACAACTAAGTATTTTTTTCAAATTCTGTTCAGTGATTCAAATTTCTGACAAAATTTCGGTTACTATGGTGGTTTAAAAGAAAAAAAATTACCTAAAAATTAGGTATTGCCACTGAAAGATAACCAAGTGGACAATTGACAGTTGTTTCTTAGGCTTAGCTTCAACCCCACCTCCCTACATCTTCTATTTTGTCATTTTATTTTTTGTCAGCTTATAATGCAGCCCTGATTTTGATGTATTTATGCGTAATTTTTAATAAAATGTTATTTTTGTTCAAAAAAAACTGATGCTCAAAAGTAATTTGTAATTCTCAAACATTTTGACAGTTGTCTGACATTTATCAGTGACAATTGTCAAGTTTAGAATTGTTAAAAATTGTCAAAAAGCATCAAAAATTTTTGGTCCAACAAAACTACAGTTTTTTATAGTTGTTTGTTTGAATCAACGTGCGACAGTCCTTTTACCAAATAGATGATGTATTCAGAAGGCATAAAAAATATTGCTGGAAAACAAGCAAAAGGCAGGATAGTGAAGTGAAAATAGATGGCATTCCCATCCTAGCTTGAGAATAATTGTTACCAAGCTTTCCGGGCCGGCCTGTGCACAGGTCTGCTCTAGACCAAAAGAGACCAAATGTTCTTTTACAAAACAAGTAAAAAGACCAAATTTACGATTGGCCAAACATTTAAAAATTAAAAAAAGTCATTGCCCAAATATTTTATTTGAGAAAATCCTTATTTGAGCAAATGTCTTTTTTACCAAATAGTTTATTGAGCATTTTTTATTTATTTTTTTATTTATTAATTTATCTTTTATAGGCACACCAAACTCTCAAGACCCCTATGCCCCCGAAAAAGGACCTTGTAACCTTTTTTTTTAATTCGCACATTTTTAGCCGGTTTGTATTTCGGGAAACACATTTGAGGGCGTCCTAACGTGCGCTGGCCTACCCTTAGGCTTTGCCTAAATTAGAAAAAAAACAATAAAATGGCCTGAAAATTAGTAGAAGGCGCAAATTTTATATAAAATCGGACAATACGTAAAAATGCCCGCATTTTGGGGAAAAAGTGCCCGCATTATGTGAAAAAAAGCCCGCGTTTTTTCGTTTTAGTCAAAAAGGCGAAAAAGTGCTTTTCGTGAAAATGTGCCCGCGTTTGTGAAAAATTGCCCGCTTCATGTGAAAAATTGCCCGCTTTTTCGAAAATGTCCCCACCTTTTTGTAAAATAGTGCCCGCTATTGGATATACCCTGTTATATTCATTATGCTTTGTAAGCAGTTTAATTCTTGAAGCTGAAACCGCAGAATTTTGCAGTAAATGGATGGTATATTCCACGGTCGCTAAAATATGCCGACTCATTCTTTATTATAGAGGAGTTTCACAGAAAAGCGGGCACTTTTTCACCAAATGCGGGCATTTTTCCGTTTTAACCTATAAAATCTACGAAGGTACCAAATGCCCTAACTACGATGAAAACGGAGAATTTAGAAACACAAAAAAGCAGAAAAGCCACTGCACACCAAAAAAAATAACAAAACGTAGAAATAGCACCAGGCTGGAGTCGAACTTGAGACCCGGTGTATCGAGTCTCACTATCGAGTCGCAACCAGTGGTGTATAACGCTCCGGCTCTGGCTCCGAGCCGAAAATTGTGAAAACACAGAGCAAGAGCCAGAGCAAAGTTTTGGAAAACTCGGATCAGCCAGAGCACAAATTTGAAAAGTTCAGAGCCAGAGCAGAGCCAAATTTCAAAAAAAAATCAGAACAAGAGCAAGAGCGAAAATTCAAAAACTTGGAAAAATTTGTGAGCTGATAAACATGAAATTTCACCTAGAGGGTACTCTTTCAATGAGCGCTTACAATGGAGGTGCGAGGTCGAGGTCTTTAAGGTGCCGTAGCTCAGTTTTAAGGTCCGCTACTGAATAAAATAAACTTTCCCACTATCCAATATAAAAAATAATATTTTAGAACGGACCTTGGACCTCGTATCTCACACCTCACACCTCCACCTCACACCTCCATTGTAAGCGAGCCATTATACACCATTGCTCGCAACTGTATCGAGTTGGGGAATCGAGTCGTCGTTATACCGGCACAGGAGCGTACCCAGGAATTTCTGACGCGCGCACCAAAGTTTTTAGGCCACTTTATCTAGTTCTTGTTTATTATAAAGGCATTTTAGAATATTGACATTTTAGATTCCTACAATGATAGACTATCGAACTAGAAGTGTGCCTTTGGTGGAGCTGTGGGATGGCGTGCATTACACCAGAAAGGGTGCTTGTTCTGCAATCATCATCTTCTTGCTAATGGCTCAGCTGGCGGTCTACATCACAATTCTCTCCGTGCGACATTACAAGCTGAAGAAGAGTGAGCAGAAAGAGACTGTGTTCCATCTCATGAAATTCATCGAGCAGGAGGATTGGCATCTGGAAGTACAGGTTGGCTGTTTTCATGTATGATGAAGAGTTGTGCGAGAATGCCTTTTTCAGTACAACGCCTACATTGAACAGCAGGATGCATTGCTGAAGAAGAAGGAAGCTGAAGCAGAAGCCAAAAAGAATCCCGAGAAGAAGACATCCAAAAAGAAGGTTGTGAAAAAGGAGCCAGAGAGTAAGAAATAAGCTAATAGAGGCCATATCGCACCACTGTTTTTCGCTTGAGTTGTTCAACTGTGTAATAAAACTATATGTCTTTGGAAGGTAGTCATTTTCATTTGTAAGCACTCTACAATTTTTTGTTGAGACAGACTGCTAGATAGGCTATGTCGATGGCTGAGTTATATTGAGACCTGTTTCATTACTATTTTTTATATAAAAAACAGAAAACAGAGGTTTACCAGGATGGTTTGTATCAGAAGTTGACTGTACTGTATATTAGTCTTTTCTGAAAGTTGTTATAGAGATGGATTAGTAGCTCTAGCTAGAAAAAATCGGAAAGAAAACTCCTTGTTTTTGCTTCAGCGGCCGTTGCATTCGCAGTCTTTCATTTTGGCAAGTCCTTCATCGCGCAGGATTACACAGATTCCGCCTTGCATGACGCCTTGTGAGTATCATTTTATAGTGCGAGTCTCGTTATAGTGCGGATTTTTTTGCTCCCCAGGGGTCGCACTATACCGGGGTTTGACTGTACTAAGAGTGTCACTAAAAGATGAAACACTTTATTCCGGACAACAAAACAAGCACAATAAAGCTCTTCAGATATACTCGATAGATTCTTAAAGTCTTCAAACACTGCTGCATCAGGAGAGACGCACCACCACCAAGTCTAAGTTACTTCTTGTTTGGCAATCGGCCGCGACGTTCACCTGTGTCCTAAACAATTGGTGTGATTCAAAAGCACCGGACGTAAAGAAGACTGGATCGAGGACGAAGAGGCTGAGTGCTGCAATGAATCGAGCGTAGGATCTCCCAATCATCAAGAGGGTAATCGAATCGGATCAGAGGATGGAGATGAAGTCGTGAGCGCCCTTTCCGCCTGAAAAAGCTCAGCATCGAATTAGTGAATGAAGTGAAAGCATTGAGAAAGCAGCAAGTTTAGGAGCGAATAAACCAAAACAATTCGAAGCATTAAGGGGATGGCCATTGCTTTTACCGGTCAGTTGTGTATGGTTATATCTAATTATGGTTATATCTAGTGTGTGATGACTAAGCTACTGTTTTAGTGCAATCGCGCTGCTTATCCACGGCAACGAAGAATTCCATGGATTGGTCAGAGAGGAACTGATGGACCACCTGCTACTGAACGCCAACCGACCATGGACACGTTTTTTCAACGCAATCGGAGATCGCCAAGCTACAGTGGATGAATACGCCGCACACTACAAGGAGCCACTCGCCGACTGGAGCCACTGGGGAGTCTCCGAGCAATTGATGATCGCTTCCAAGTGCTACAACCGGAATTTTGTGTTGTACCAGCCAGAAGGGAAGCCTGTGTTTACCAATTACTTCGTCAACGCTGCTGAGGTTTATTCATTCTTTGTTTTCTATTTTGTTATCTTCTATTTTAGAATGAGCCGGAACTGGTGAAAACAGATGATGGTCGCTTCAAACGAGTCTACAAGAACGTGAGCTTTCCATAGCTTTGGTGTTTGCTTAAGTGTTTGGTAGTTTCATGAAATGAATATTTTTAGGACCCGAATCCCGGCAAGCCGATGATCGAGACGCTTCTGCTTCGATACCAAAACGCACACTTTGATGTCGGCCAGGCGGAGTACAAAGCTCAGTGAAGAAATGTCTAGATGTTATTTGTCTCAATTTGTTTGTGTTGTGTGTACAGTTATATTGTGGCTGAATAAAATAGTTTGGGAAAGGAGTTCATGATTGTCCCCCTTTAATTAAATCCCCTCATTCTAGTAAAACAAATAAGGACTCCGCTTGAAGAAAAAATGAATGAATTGAAGTGAATGATATTCTGTCAAAATAGGGAAGAGGATGAGGATCTCCTCCTGCCGTCTGGCAATCAGATCGGATAGGCCACATAAATCGCATATGAGCCGATAAATAAAGATATAAGATGTATTCAGAAAGATTTTGGAATATTTTAGAAAAAAAAATTTGGTAAAAAAATGCCTTGGTCCCCCTTTTCTTTATAAAAGATATTTTCCCGAAAATAGGAAAACTCAAATAAAAAATACCAGAATTAGAAAATTTGACAAACGTTTGTCGAAAATTCCAGAATTGGAAAATTTGACAAACGTTTGTCAAAAATTCCAGAATTGGAATATTTGACAAACGACTACGCACCATAAAATCGAGCTCCTAATTCTATTTCTTCACATGAGTGTGTGAATCAATAGATCTGCGTGGACGAAAGACATTACACAACAGTAACTACAGTCAAGTGGTTAGCGTTCACTTTGTTTTACTCCTTTTGGCAACTCACTTCTTTTGTAGCCGCTAATTCGAAACCTTAATAATCATTTTTGAGTTGGAAGCAGGGTTGTAATCAGTGTTGTCAATTTTCTGGCATTACTAAATAAGCATTTCCCGAACAGAATGCCAGAGAAGAATTAACGAAAAGCATTTGGGGTCTCAATGCCAAGAAAAGCTTTTTGCAAAAGCTTTTGAGTTCTTTATGCCAAGAAAAGCTTTTTGCAAAAGCTTTTGGGAAATTTTGCTACGCAATTTTTTTCTGATAAAGTTTTCCTTCATTGTGTCTCTAAGTGCAGTTATCACAGTATGCTGCCTATACCTCTTCTACCAATTATTCAATCAATTAATTTTCAACAGAACTAGCAAATTTCAATCTGTAAATGATGAGCAGCCTTCAAGACTTTTCATCGCGCAAAATGAAGTCAAGGATGGACTGAAGGACCGACTGGAAGAAGGTAAAATAATTTTTATCAAAGGCATTACAATGATGCTGTCCTTCAGGCTGCATCTGAATGGACTCTATGCCCGTTTTCTTTCTCTACCTACTGTTTCCCTTCATGCCGTGGGTGGGGGTCATTTGGGGTATGTTTTTCAGGGTATTTTTTGTCTTGGAAGGAAGTCATGTTGTTTCGACATTTTGACCTGTTTTTCGTCTCCTATCCACCTCGAAGGTAGGTAGGTACCTACCGCAACAAGTATCCACCTCCAGTACCCGATAATTTTGAATTGTAAGAAAAATTCAATCAACCCCTGCTATCCTACCTATAATCACGCGCTGAACGCGGTTTGACAATATCAAAATACCGAATTCACTAGCAAAAACCTCAGTATCAAGGTATTGACGTATTCTAGTTGAATACCTCTCTTTACCAAGATAAACTTCATATAGTTTAAAGCTTTTGACTATGTTTGCCTATCTAAACCACTATTCTTGGACGCCTCCAACCACTCTGAACCCAACATATACCTCATGAGATGAGCTCAGCACCCAAGCATAGCACCGATTTTGTGTGCCCGATACTTCTCCATGTGGTTACCCCGACTGTGTTTAGACATTCCATGCCAGTATCTTCAGTTTCCTTGGACAGAAGCGGTAGACTAGCTTTTGCTTCACGCCACCACTTCAACATTTCATCTGTACCGGAAGAGTTGGGTTTTGGAAATGGTAGACTTTTCATTTTCTTGTGCAAGAAATCGAGATATCATCGGCAGAAGCCGATGATATCAAGAATGATATCATGATATAAAGAAATAATGGATGCTTTTTTTTAATTTAAAGTCAAGTATTACATACCAGCTTGGTAACATTTTCAAACACTATCAGAGGTTCATTTTCTAGAAGCTGATAGTAGGAGTCACTCATTTTCCTTACTGCGTTGACGGCTGCTCCTTACCGCCACCAACAAAGTATAATCTTTTCCTGCGAGTAATTGGACCTCTTTGAACTTAGCCGTTGCTGCATGACTTCTTCGCAATGCGACCACCACATCTTGAGCCTTGTCAACAGCTTCCTTGATTTCTGTTTTACCTAGAATCATCTTCTTCACAACCAGATGAAGCTTGTGGCACAGACAATGAATCCTTGAGATGTTAAAGTAAATAAAAGAGAATTTTCAAAAAATCTAACCCTGGTGAGCCTTGGAATACTTTGGCAGCCTTTATCATATTATAACCATCATCTCTTGTAATGGCGATGACATCTTTCAGAAGGATCCCAACTTGATCGATCGAGATAGGTTGTTTAAAGAAGTTTGTTAGTGGGGGTTTGTAATAAGGGGTTGAGAAGCGAATAATCGATCTTTCGTTAAAATCAAGTCAATTTGTAAGTTCTTAAAAATGAAACTCTATATTTTATAGCAAATACTTCACAAAATATCGAAATCGAAAAATCTTCGATTTTCGATAATCGAAAATCGATCGAATGCTATCGATTAATCGATAATCGAATTATCGAAAAAATCGAAAAATTTCGATAATCGATTATCGGAATAATCGAAAATATCGAAAAAGCTTCGATTTTCGGTCGATTTCGATCGATTTCGATAAATCGATCGACAACCCTACCCATGAGAGGGCCAAAAAACGGGAACGGGACCTGGATTTTTGAAAAAACGGGCGGGATAACGGGACAGGATTTTGGGCCAAAATCGGGGCGGGCGGGATCCCGTACTGGATCCCGTCCCGTCGCCATCTCTAGGTGAGCCACGGCCATTCAAAACGCCCGAAAATACGCATTTTGAACTTCAAGCAAATTTTTGCGGGAAATCAAAAAAAAAACTCGCCTAATTTGACTAGAAAAATGAGTAGAGATGATGGCTTGACCTTTTCGGGACGGGACGGGTCAGAATTCAAATTTAAAAATATCGGGACGGGACATCGGGACAGGACAGGTGTTCTAAAATTTCCGGGCGGGATTCCGGGACGGGACGATTCTCTAAAATTAACGGGACGGGACGGAATTGTCCCGTCCCGTCATCATCTCTAAAAATGAGTTCCAGATTTAAAACGGTTTCTAGTTCTCACACGTCCTTGATCCACCAAAGATCTCCTCCTATTTTTAGAGGAGATCCAGAGCTGCATTTTGGTATACAGTCGAACCTCGATAAACGGGCACCCCTAGGGGACTGCTTAAGGTGCCCGTTTATCGGGGGTGATTATCTTAGCATCAACAAAACACGTAAATCGTCAACAATTATAGGATGGCAGATTGGCGATGTTTTTTGCCTTCTCCTGAGGATCCTTGATGTGAAAGACGAAACAGTGAAAGAAATGCTCACCTTCACCAACTCACCGCTGATTGAAAGATTTGAACTTCTGATTTGCTTCCTCCATCTCCGAACGCATTCCGGTCTTCAGTCGCGCTCGCTTTCCACTGTCTCCATCCTCGATTGCCCTCAAAGTCATTTCCTTATTCTTGAGAATCCTGTTGACAGTTTGCCGCGGAACGTTGAACTGCTTCGCCAGCTTTGTCTGATCGTTGCTCTTCGCGCCTGCTTCAATGATTGCGTTCTTTGCTGCTAATGTTACTGCCGTATGCTTCCGCTTTGACATCTAAAACACAAAAGGCAAATCACAAAATTAAAAAAAAAATGACACAGAGACACAAAAAATGACAACAGGAATTTGAACACGAAAACTTTGAAAAAACTATTAAAACTTTTTAAAAATTATGCAAAATCTGGAGCTCTGTTCTTGGGGTGCCCGTTTATCGAAGGTAATTTTCTTAGACGGGACCGGGCTTGAGGTGCCCATTTATCGGGGTGCCCGTTTACCGAGGAGCCCGTTTATTGAGGGTAAACTTTGCCTTATTTAAGGCAAATCCAACCAAATTTTCAAAAAGTGCCCGTTTATGGGGGGTGCCCGTTTATCGGGGTGCCCGTTTATCGAGGTTCGACTGTATGAATTGTTACTGAGAATACGATTTTAGCTATTTTCGATACGATTAAAGTTTCATGTAACTTTTGGCCTTGTATTTCTGGACTTTCATCTGACCTGTGCTCAAATTTTTATAGTAAAATTTGAAAATCTGATATTTATAACCTGTATCTACTTTTTGATTTTACGTCGAATGGGATAATAATAAAAAAGGTGCAGAAAAAACAAAAATTTAAATGGTCGGAGGTGGGCTTGAACTTGTGAGTTCAAAGAAAAACCTTATTTGCTATGTAAAATGGTGTGAAGAATTTTCACCCACTGCGCCATGCAAACACCCTAAAAAGCCAAAATGCACCTTTCAGACGTTTCTAAAGGCCGTGTAAGCATGCTTCTTCAAAGAAAACGAATTTGTAGATTTAAATAAGCGCGTTTACATTTTTCGTACCATTGGTTAAATATGGACTTTAATCGTATCTACCGTATTTTCAATATTAGAGCAGCATGCTTGCACATTTTTCAACTTTTAAAAATTGGCAAACATTATAAAGGAGGTGCCTTTACATTAGAGCGGATTAATGAAGCCGCGTTTCTGCGTCATTTTGTGTCTATATGACATGGCGCTATCACATCCGACAAAAACTTCAAATAGTCTCAATTTGATTTTTTTTTTTATTTTAATAATAGTCGCCTTACCAAGCGCAATTCCTGAAAGTGGTCGCTTAAATGAAATAGGTCAGTAAGCACTATATAAGAAGAAAACTTTTACCGAACTTTCATTGTGCGCTAGGTAAAGCTTTGCTGCCACTTGATAAAAGGATATTTTCTCTGCAATTCACAAGTTTAGACTTACATTTTTTACAAGCACATTTCCATCCCACTGCTTTCTATTGGGTGCTATTTAATTACGCCCACTAATTTGTTGAGAATGCCCACTAATTTTGAAATTTGCACTTTGTTTGAATTTTATGTTAATCTAATAAAGCAAGGCATGGTCTGAACATTCAATTAGTGTGGGTCACGCCAAAAAGCGTCATAGTCAACCATTGCCTTTGTTCCATTTATTTACTGATAATTAGAGATGAAGAAACGGGACCAGGACGGATTTCAGGACAGGATTTTATGGTCTGTCCGAGACCAGGATCAGGACCAGGATTCGAAATTCTAAAAACCAGGATCCTGGTCGGGATCCTGGTCCCTTTCAAGTTTTCGTTAAATTCCAGGAATCTGGTTTAAACTGCCAGCAAAATTTTATTGACATTTTCTACATTCATTACATCCAGTAAACAATGTTCAATAACAATACTTCAACAACGGGAGCGATTTATTTAAGAAGATCAACATTTCTGCTTTTCTGGACTCAAAAATGCAAAATTTCGATCAAAATTCGTTTCAAAATGACGTTTCGAAAAAATACCATTTATATTTACCAAATTCGACGACCAGGATTGGCCAAAATACCAGGACCACGACCAGGATTTTTTAATTTGACCAGGACCAGGACAGGATCCTGTCCTGTCTTCGTCTCTACTGATAATTTATAGGAATGGCTACTGCAGGAATCTCATTGCGCAACGTATGGTACTCTTCAATGAACAACAAGAATTGCTCGATCAAGCTTTCGTTGGAAAATTGGAAAAAAAAGATCGTCTGTGTTTATTCGGACGGCTCAGACAAAGAATTCTTCAATTGCTTCCTGGATAAGGTGCAGCTAATCGATAGCAGTAGTTCCATGCTTGAACTGAGAGATCAGGTGGTTTTGTGAACAGATGTTATTACTTTTCTATGATTTCGGAAACAGAACCCGGTCAAAAGATTGTGGAATTTAAGTTGCCATCTGACAAGAAGCTCTTCCAACAGCAGTGCGAAGCAATCTGCCAGCGAGTGAAAAATGCCCGTGTCGGAGGAATTGCTTATGACGATTGTTCCATAGAAATTTCAGTGACAGGCACAGAAAAGAAAGTCGCTCTGAGTTCCCTGGCTGATGATGGCACCAAAACTCTTCTCTTCGAATGCCGTGCCGAAGACAAATCGATTTCGGATGATGATGAAGCCGGAACCATACTGAAGTTCAAAGACAATGTAACCTTTGTAATAAAATGCTTTTGCTAATTTATGTCTTCAGGATGCTTACAATGAGGTCGAGTTTATCTCAATCGGACACAAAGAACTCTTGAAGCAGCAGTGTTTCCCTGAAGATTTCTTAGAATGCCAGAGTGGTCTAGTTTTTGTCTCTGCCCGTGGTGTTTTTAATGTGAAATGTGGATGTGCCTTCTCCAAAGTCCAATATGGTGGTATTCGAAATTTCGAGTGCCGAAAGCTGGTTCAAATCAGCGATGAGGTCATTCAGCAGAAGCTCTATGGTTTGAAGGAGAAGTACTACTCTCAGTATGCTTTTCCTCCAGTCAATGTCAAGGTTGCGATTGCCAAACAACTTGCTGCGGATCCGAAGATTGTGACAATTCAAGAATCGGTATGTTTGCTAACCATTGATTGTATTGAATTATGATCAGCAAGCTTTTTTCAGAAAGACGATCCTACGATAATTGCAACGATGGAGTTTGGAAGTCCAGAGATGGCTGAACTCTTCCTCTTTGAATGGGACGAAGCAGGTTGCATGTCTAATGGACAAGTGCATTGAAATGTTCTCCTGTTTACGCTTAGAAAGTACGATTTGTTGTTGTTGTTGAATTGACATTGACATTGAGTTGCCATAAAGGCTACAAATAAAACTATTTCGGTAACCTTGTTGTCCTTGTTGCTAAAATCGAATCTTCTGGTTAAGTTATTATTTTATTGAACATAGACCGTAGCAAAAAAAAATCGAGTGTTTCAAATGCCTATTTCTAAAGTTGAAGTTTTTAATCGGACGAGCTCTCTGACGAAGTCTTCTGCCCCCACTATTTCCCCTAATGGCTGGTAGCAAATGAAGGAGTAAGGGTATATTCCCTAATTTTCTGGGCCTTTTTATCGAACTTTATAAATCATTTAAGCAGTTCTTTTTG